>PVKY010007794.1:0-14603 GCA_004027775.1 Bradypus variegatus
CCAAGCTTTCTCAATGTATATGCACAAGTTTTTACACAGCGACAATGTTTGTTGTACTTCTCCACTTAACATATCAATCCCCTTATCGACACATCCTGCTCTCACCAATTTAAATGTCTTTATATCGATGTAATATGGTTAACCTCACTTCTCCCCATTGTTAGGTATTTGGGTTATACCCAATTTTTCACTCTTATAAATAGTGCTGCTATGAATGTCTTTGTAAAAAAAAATTCTTCTCCTTCTTTTGGACTATTTGCTTGGGAATATCTCCAAAGAGGGATTACAAGGTTAAAGAGCATGAATTATTTTACAGCTCTTGTTTCATATTGCCAGATTGCTTTCCAGAAAGATCCAATTTCTGGGTTGGAAGGGCCTTTAAGGTCCTCTCTAGTGCAACCCTTCACCCTCTCTCAATGCTTGAATCCCCTCTACAATTTATGATGCCACCAGCAATGTATAAGCATTTATATTTACCAATAGCTCTGTCAGCATTGGGTTTTTTGCCATTTTAATTTATTTTCACTAATTTAATAAGTGTGTATAGTTGTTCTTGAAAGGTTGTTTTATCTCATTAATTGCTAGCAAGGCTGAGCACTTTTCATGTGATGATTTACTGGCTGTATTTCCTTGTGTGTAAAATGTCCATCCATTTCTTATGACCACTTGTTCAGTGGAATTGATCTTGTACATTTGTATCAGAAGTGTATTTTTATGTTGTATTGTATAGTTTGCTCTCCTGTCCTTATCCTTAAAACTGAATGGTGCCAATAATTTGATACTAATGATTATAAAAAAAAGTAATGCCTCATTTACTAGCATTCTTGTAAAATGAGGTATGTGTGCAAATATTCAGATAACTGAGGATTAACCCTGTAAGTGCTGAAACTTTAAAATTTTAATATTTTTTTGAGGGGACACTTTCTAAAATGTATTATGTACTTCCCTGCCTTAGTAAACAGAGTACATTGGAGAGTATTTAACCTTTCCCTGATGAGTCATGGTCATCATTATAAACATCAGCCCCTCTTGTACCTTGGTGTGGTGCAGTGATGTCATCTGGAGCATCTTAATGTAGACTTGGCTTTGCCTTTCAGATGCTTGTGCTGTTCTCACTGATGGTTTTTTTACTGCTTTCTGGTCCATCGGTGATGCCAACTGGAGCATTTGTAGTATTTGGGGCCTTTTTTTCCCCCACATTATAAGACCCTCCTCCCCCAGCTGTACTTTTAAGACAGCTTCATCCATTCTTTATCTCGTACACACAATACAAAAAAAAAAAATGTGTTCCTGTACAACATGGGGAGATATCTGTGTCTGGGGTTGTCACCTCTTGACAATCCCAGCACCCTTCTCATCCTCTAACCTGTTCCCTGAGGCTTCTGCTCGTCACCTCCTGCCCTCTGATGGAACCCTCCAGGGCAAACTGAAGATTTCTCAGGGAAGCCAGGGAACCGAGCATTACATGCACATTTGCTTTGCTTCTGAAGAGGGATGCATGGGCTTTTTGGCTGCTGTTTTCCAGGAGGCTCTGGGCCTCTTGCTTATTTCCCACTTCCCCTGGGTTCCCAGATGTTCCAGAACGTTGGCATCACTGGAAGTCTGACCACAAACAAATTGGCTGTTACTGTAAACGCAAACCTACTACCATTGGCAGTTCAACTCTAACCAGTAAAATCTAGAGGATTCCATTGTCTCAGCAGTTGTCCTGGTTATTTGCCTACTTCATTGTATGATGGGTGCTTGACATTGTGACCTGTGGAGATGAAATAGGGTTGGATGGATTGATAGTGACTAAAATGAATTAGTACAATCATCACTTGATATATATATATATTTAAAATTAGAAACCTAGCACCGTGCGGTCACACAGCCCACACCTTATGTCCAAGGGGAAAAACATCAGCTTTCTGACGTAATTATTTCAAACTGTGGGCCACAGATTCCTGATGGGATTGAGGGGTTACTGCAAGGGGCCTGGGAATCCTGCAACCCACAGGGTTTAGGGATTATAGACTGTGTAAGAGGTCCTTATGTTTGAAAACTTGTAAACTAGGTTCTAGAGCGTTCAGAAGATGCCACCTAGATCCACTGGAATTTTATATCCCCAAAGTAGCACAGGGATTTTCTGCTGTCACCTTTATCTTTCTTTACCATCTCCAAGATGGCAGCTTTTAAAACTTTTTAACCAAGATAAAATTCTCCATTTTAACCATACTAAAATGAACAATTCATTGGTTTTCAGTATATTCACAATGTTGTGTAACCATCACCACTAACAAATTCTAGAACATTTTCATCACCCCCCCCCAAAAAAAAAAAACCATACCTATTAGCAGTCACTCCCAGTTCTGCCTTCCCTCTATCCTGTGGCAACCACTCATCTACTGTTATTTCTTTGGTTTTACCTATTCTGGACATTTCATATAAACAGAATCATGCAATATGTGGTCTGGCTTCTTTCACTTACCATAATGTTTCCAGGGTTCATCCATGTTGCAGAATGTATCTGAACTTCATTCCTCTTTATAGCTGAATAATATTCCATTGTATTCATATACCACATTTTGTTTATCCTTTCGTAAGTTGATGGACATATGAAATATTTCCAGTTTTTCGCTATTATGAATAATGCTGCTATGAACATTCATGTACAAGTGTTTGTGTGAACATATGTTTTCATTTCTCTTGGATAGATACCTAAAAGTGGAAGTAGTGGGTCATATGGCAATTCTATGTTTAACTTTTTGAAGAACTGCCAAAATCACAGCTTTTATTTGAGAAATCAGAAGTGAAAAAATCCCATATACTAAGCAGTTATAAGCATGGGCTAAATCTGTTGCTGGTAAGATACTGAGATGCACCATTGACTTGGGGGCATTTTACAATGGAAAGAAGGTGTTTTAGAGAAATGACTTGGAAGAGAAAAGAAAATAAAGGTGCAATATTTCTTTCAAAAATGAAAATGATATTAAACTCAGGTTCATCTCCAAGGTTACTTATTTGAATAGCTGACTATTGTCCAGCCAGTTATCTCAGAATGTTCAAGGAAAGTGTTTCCCTAGAAAATGTGCACAAAAGAGGAAACCACCCTGTCTCCTGGCCACTCACTGAATTCAAATTGGTGGGAAGCAGGGAGTCCCTGCAAAACCTGGGATGTAACTAACAGGAACATGTGCTGACGATGGGAACAGGTCTCCCTCCAGTCTTTCTAGAGCTTAAATCTTGTAAGAAAACAAGAAGAAATAGAAAATCCCCCAAAGCAATCTAAGTGGATGGGAGAGAACCTCATGTAATAGAAGCAAAGTCTGTCGGGAATGGGAGCCCGAGTAGGTTCTAATGTGTACTTAGGGGGCCAGAAGGTCACAGCGGGACACCTGGTCTTTGAGTGATTCATGTATGGGGTTTTCCCTAGAAAAATGCATATATCACATTATTCCAGTACTTTCAGAGGGTCCTCCCCCCTACCCTGAAGGAGGTCTATGGCCCCCCTAGGAGCCCAGAACCCCAGATCTTTGATCATCCACTGATTACCTGCAACCCTCATTTTAGGCTGTGGTTGTAAAATCATTCCTAACACTGCCTGACCCCACCCCCCAAAAGGCTACACCATTTTATCAGACCAATTAGTAGGGAGAAGAATGACCTGGTTTTCATTTGCCTTCTCTCTGGCACCATCACTGTTGTAACTGAAATGAAAGGAATAAAAAAAGAGTGATAAATAAAAAAGCTCCCAAGCCTGAGAATCAACACTGAAATCAGAAGTCTGATGCTTTCTCTTTTTTTGGATAAATGTTGGTACATTTAAAAAGGACCACACCATCCCTGGTGAATAGGAAGAAAAGAAAAGGAATTTAATTTTTAGGAAAGTTTTTTTTCCCCCTGCACAAGAACTACACTTTAACAGATTTTAAACAGATTGGTTTCTATATTTTAGAAGGATGCAAAGCTTTGCTTTTGTGGAAGAAATCTCTTTGATTTTTTAAATAATTGTAGTCCATCTTACCTTTTTCAAGCAATAAATCTGATCTATCTCTTCCAGCAACTGGTATGTTGTGGGATCTAGTGAAACCCAAGGTTTTCATGAATTACACCTCATCAGATAAACACATTTAAACTCCAGTTGGACAACAGACCAACTGGCACCCAACAGCAAACATCTGGACTCAGGTCTCTCCGCTCTTCTCCCTGTTTCAACAGCAGCACTCCTGTTTCCCAGCCACCCAGGGCAAAGAAAGGTTGAGGTTACTAATTTCCCTGGAATATTAGTGTTCCATCGTCTTGTGCATATTCGCTCATGTTATTAACTGCACTGAACCCTGTTGATGCTTGCCTCTCTCACCTTGCCTAGTTTTCACTGCTACCGTGGGGCCACTGATCATGGCAGACTACTGATGCCTCCCCAGGCAAGTCTGACTTCTGGTTCTGTATTTGAAACATCTATACTTTCCTCCATAATTATTCTCTTTGTATATGCAACAAAATAAAAGAAAAATAATAAGATAAATAGAAAAAGCAGGGTGATGCAACGCCAGCACTCAAGGAATTGTATCCACATCCCCAACGGAAAGCAGCTTAACAGTTTGGAGGTGTTACCACACCTACCACCCTCGTCAGAACAGAATCCCAGGCTGTGACATCTAGTAAGTGCTCGTTGTGAATAAATGGATGGCTGAGTGAAAGCCAGAAAGTGAGCTGCAAGCTGTAGGAAAGGACTTGGGCAAGTGGAGAATTCAGCGTGGCCCTTTGACACCCGCTTGGGTCTACCCAGGTCGGCAGGTGCTTGCTGCGGGAAACAGTAAACCAGTCGCCTGGTTTACGCATGGGCCCCAGCAACGTGTGCCCCAGGAGAGGAAGCAGGTGAATCCCGTCTGGAGAACTAGTTTCTAGTCTCCTTCTGGCTCAAAGCACTTCAGTTTTCCTAGCTATCTAGCGGGGATCTTACCATTTCAACTTCTTTTTGTAATGATCCCAGTAAATAATGGGCGTAGTCAGTGCTTTATATAACTAAAAAGTATTGGAACAAGGCAGCATTTCTGACAAGGTCTGTTCTTATGATAAATCCTCCAAAACAGCGCGTCTGATGTTTAAGAACGTGCTTTCGAATCTCTTGTTAATCTGCAGATCCGGATTCCTGGGTCTGGAGGCGGCTGCGATTCCGCATTGCTTACAAGCATCCAGGTTGCTTACAAGCATCCAGGTTGCTTACAAGCATCCAGGTGACTCTGATGCTGCTGGTCCGCGGACCGCATTTTGAGCAGCGCATGCGCCTGAGGCGGACCCGTGGAGGAGGATATGGAGGGAGGCAGGGGCGAGGGAGAGCATGGGAGGAAGGACGGAGTTAAGGGAGGTGGCTAGGAAGGAGAGGCCTGGCGGGGTGGAGGGGATGCTAGGAGGAGGAGGGCAGACAGAGAAACGGAGGAGGGAGGAGGGGTGCGGGCGTCCACGGCTCTGCGGCTGCGCGAGCTGCGGGCCGGGCGAGCGCGTGCTGGCGGCGGCGGCGCCCCCGCTGCGGCCCAAGCGGCCTGGCTGCGGGATCCGTGCGCAGCTATGGCGCGGCCGCCCCGGCAGAGCCCGGGGGCCTGCGCGTCGCTGCTGTGGCTGCTGCTGGCCGGGCCCGCCGCCTGCGCCGCCAGCCCCGCGGACGATGGCGCGGGCCCGGGGGGCCGGGGACCCCGGGGCCGCGCGCAGGGGGACGCGGGTGCCGACGAGGCGGGGCCGCGCCACGACTCCTCCTACGGCACCTTCGCGGGCGAATTCTACGACCTGCGCTACCTGTCCGAGGAGGGTGAGGTTGAGGGAGGGGAAGGGGCTGCGGGAGGGGAGGATCGGGTGGGGGCCCACAGCAGCCTCGGGGGCGCGGGCAGGAGCGAGGGCGTGCGGCGGGGATAAGGACGGAATGGAAGCCGCTCTGACGTCCCGGAGGCCAGGAAGGGGAGCTCACTGCCAAGACTCCCGCCCACGCCTGCCACCCGCCACCTGCTTTACAGATGGGGAGACTGAGACCTGGAGAGGTAGATGGTCACCCAGGTCCTGCGTGGCTTCGGATGGGTGGCCGGGGTAGTGGGAGGGTAGATAGTAGGATAGGGGACCACCATCTAGCCTGGGATGTATGAGATCAAGGCCCTCAGATGAAGGACTTATATCTCGTGACCAGCCGACTTCACACAGGCCAGAGTGTTCTTGAGACCAGCTGGTGGGAAACAGAAACGCCAGGCCCTTCCTCCAACTTAGACTTTGCTTTATTTCCTTACTGTTCCATGCTGACCTAAATTGCAACGACTAACATCCTAACTTCTAATCACTACCCAGAGCTGGGACACATCTCCCTCCCCATTCCCATCACACTTCTTTTCTGTCACCAGGCACATTATGGTACTGTGGTGTGAGCCATTATTGTTGGGGCGTCCTGGACCCAGAGACTGTGGTTTTGTCAGCCACGGGTCATCCTGCAGGGCTGCTTCAGTGAGCACAAAAGCCAAGCTGATTCTGTTCAAAAGGAGTGAAAACTTGCCTCTTGCTTCTGCAACTTTGAAAAGTAGTGATTTTCCTTTTCTTCTGCTAAGAAGGATATCTAAGAATCAGGTTGGGATTTGAAATGTGTGTCCCAGCAACTGATGTGATTCTGGGTATATCTGTTACTGAGGATTGGGTTCAGCTACAGATAACAAACATTAACATTGAATAAGATAGAGGCTTCTTTCTCATATAAAGAAATCTAGATGGGAGTGTAGAACAGATATAGAGGCTCCATGGTCATCAGGTGCCCTGGATCCTGCTATTCTGCCTCTTCACAATTGTTACCATGTAACTTCATGGCCCAAGATGGCTGCTTAGACTCCAGCCATTCCAACCACATTCCAGGCAGTGGGAAAAGGGAAGCAGAAAGGAAGTCACTGGCTACTTTATAAGGAGATTATTCAGAAGTTCCATATAACAATTCTACTGAAACTTTGTTTGCGAAAACTTAAGTCATGTGTTCACAAATAGGTGTAAGCAAGACTGAGAAATACTGCCTTTTAGCTGGAAATGTGCTCAGTTAAAAAATTGGAATTATTGTATTAAGGAAGATGGAGAGAATGGATTTTGGGAAGTATATTAGTTGAGTGGAGGCTTAACTGCAGCAAGTGAATAAGTCACTTTTTCTCTCACTTAAGAGTCTGGCTGATCTGAGCTGATAGGGCAGCTGTCTTCCACAAGGTCATTCCGGGACCCAGGTTCCTTCCATCTCATTTCTGCCCCATCTAAGTCTTTGTTCTCATCTGCATCATGGTGGAAACTGGATTGCTTGCAAGCCTGAGAGAATGGGAAAGAGGGAATTCAGAGCAGGCAATTACCTTTTCAGCCAGTTGCATAGATTGCTGCTGCTCCCATTCAATTGTCAAGAACATAATTTAATAACTTGGCTGCCAGTGAGGTTGGAAATGTAGTTTTCTTGCCGGGTTGCCATGTGGCCAGGGAGAAGTTGAGAATGGGGGGTGGGGAGTGTGGAGAAGGGGGAATTAATAAGCAGAAGCAAAATCTGTTTTCTGGAAAAGAATATTCCAAAGCCCATCTGTTTCAGAAAGCAGCTAATACATATTTATTCTGTGTGCTTTCAGCGTAGGATGCTGCCAGGTAACTTAAGCATGGCACATGAGAGCTTACATTTTGACTGTGTCCATATCCTTAAGAGATAAAGAACAAGGTCAGAGTCTATATCCGTTTGTCTATATATAGAGAAAGAAGAGCTAACTATGTAGTCCAGATAGTTTTATAAGCATAGACATGAGGGTGGGCTGCAGAAAGGCTTTGTAGCACCCAGCTGGGAAGTATGAAAGACTTTGATGAGACAGAAGGGAGAGGGGCATTTCAGCTGAGGTGACCACACGGGGGCTGCAGGGCATGCAGTGTTTGCACCCCAAATCCCTCCTTCGTGCGCTTTCCCTTCCTACCCATTCCTTACATACAACCAGCTTAACCTTCCAGGTGCCCACCTCTAACCCTGATGCTGTTTTACCCCCAAATCTGAGATGCTTCCAGTCTGCCCCCTGGATGAGGCTTCAGCTCCTTTATCTGGAATTTTCTCTCCGGTCCCAACTTCTTTTCACAACCATCTCTCACTCCTCCCCTCCACTCACCCTGAGCTTTCACTGCCCATTCTTCTCCTGCTCCTCTCTAGTAGTTTCACTTCTTTAGATGCAGATCCTGTTACCTTTCTGGTGGGTGCTAGTGGGGGTGTTCGTGGGGTGGGTCTCTCAAGGGCGGCACCTCTGCTAAATTCCTGGGGCCTGGGCTTTGGCTCTGTGCATCCTGAATAGAGACTTTCCCAAGATCCCTAGAAGTAATCAGTGATGCTGTCTCAAAAGGGGATTGAGAAAGGATGGCCACAGAGGGAGGAGCAGAACCAGGACGCAGAGGTCTCCCAGAAGGCGAAAGAAGAGAGGGTGTTAGGAAGCAGCTTTGAACACCCAGTGTTGCCAGCATTACCACTTTCCTCCTTCTCCCTAGAAGGCTGGTTCCCGGGGAGGGAAAGAGGGGAAGCTGCGAGAAAGTAAACCAACAGAAGACATTGAAAGCTCTGTGGATTATCTGCTGCAAAGGTTTAGTTCCAAAATCAGGCTGTTTTTGCTCTCAGCTTACTGTACCATGATGAGGCCCAATAGCAAGAAGACTCAAAATGGTTGAGGGATTTGGGAAATGAGAGACCATTGGTGATACATTCCCAGGATGAGTTCAGGGGAGCAGGAAGGAGGGAGTCTAGCTGGGCTTGGAGGGGGTGGCAAGTGAAGAGAAAGAAAGAGTGCCTTTAAACTGTTCTTTCTGTCCACCCAAATGGGGGTTGTCCTTTCCTAGTGATTGGGCTACTTGTTTCCTCCATGTGGGTATCCCCTTCTCGGGGTCAAAGTAGCCGAGTAACTGAATTATTAATGAAAAGGTGGCCTGGTTGTATGAAATCAGAAAAAGGGAATTAGAATAATAATGTGGGGTGGGAGGTGGATTTCACTGAAACTGGGGGCGAGCCCACTGACTATTACATCCCCTGTCCAGAGACTACTTCTTCAGTATCCAGACTGCCCAAGACCCCCAAATCCACAGGCTGCTTTGACCACCTGCTAGCATTTTCATTTTTTATTTGGATTATGTGTTGGGTTAACTCAGCTATTTTCAGAATTCTTGGGGTTCCCACTGTCTTGACCTTCACTGTTCATACTTACAGTCCCAGTTCAAATGCCACCTCCTTCAGGAAGCCTTCCCTGATTTCCCCCCTTTCCCATCTCCTGCCACTAGGCAAGGATTTTCTCCCATAGCACACTGTCTAACCCTGCCATGACCCTTTTGGCCCTCTAGGAGTTTGAATAGGGTTTTAGTGCTCGAATCCTACCACTCATGCCTCTTGCCCTCAAGGTTCTCAATCCAGACTCTATATATATACAGAACAATAGTGGTGAGAAAAATAGATTACTATTTGATTATGGGCAAATACCTTATTTTGAGCGTCCTCTGAAAAAAAAAAAGCTGGATATTGGCTTAGGTTTCAGTCCCAAGTGAAGCTCCCTTTTCTTTTCTCCCTGCTGCTCTGATGGCCAGGACTGAGGAGCTGGTTCTGGTCTTACCCAGCCAGCCACATAGATGCGGGGACTGATTTGCCCTTGCAGACATACTTTGCCTGAGAAGGGGAAAAGGAAGCACCATTTAGAGTAGCTTATCTTTAAAACAGAGCACTCTGACCCCTCGTAAAACATGGTCCAGTCAGTGAGTTTCTGGCCATCAAGAGTTCTGGCCACAGCTCTTCCTGTTTTGGGGAAGAGCTAGTAAGGGGGCCGAAATAAAGACAGAAGCATGGAGGAGAGGGCAGAGGTTCCTTCATCTGCCCACATCCTTCCTACCTCCTTCCTACCTGTGGTATGTGGGTACATAACTCATTACCCTACTGATCTGCAAGTTCTTTAAAGGTAACACTCTACATCTAATTTATCTTTGCATCCTCCATGCATCTAGACCAATAATAACTGTAAAAGGAGCTAATTTTTAATAAGGGCTCACTATGTGAAAGGCGGAGTTCTAAGCACTTAAAACAAATTAACTGTTAAATCCTTACAACAGCCCTATGAGTTAGGTAGGACTCTTTAGAGATCAGGAAACTGACCCCCAGAAAATTTAAATGTCTTAGCTAAAGTCACGTAGCTAGACCATATATTTGCTGATTGACTTAATAAAGTTGTTCCAGGTCTCCAGCCCTTACATGCACATGGAGCTTTACACTTCACAAAGTCTCTTGATGGTTTTACTTCATGATACGACCGTGGTAAGTGGAAACAAGGATTCAGGCAGTCCAGAAAGAGGAAGGAGCTGGTTCAGTGGTTCTCAGAGATTTGAACAGAATGGGGTGACTAGACTATTTCTGGTTAAAATGTCAAGGAATCATAAACTAAATTAACACCTGAAGGCTGTGATCCATGGAGTTAATTAGATGCCATTAGCCACGCAGTGGAGAATGTCAAAACAGGCTCCATGGATTGCAAAAAAGGAACAGTGTCTGTGAATTAGGCAATAAGGGAACCACAAAACCATACCGAGAACTTGAACAAATGGACCAAGAAAATAAGTAACTCTCACATTATGGGGATACCTGCAGGGAAATTAAGATAATAGAGAAGAAACAAGGGGGAGAAAAACTGGTTCTAATTAGTCTCCAAAAGAGAACAGTTACTGAAAGGATTTACAGAGCACACGTGAAGGAAAGAGTTGCTTTTCTCCATCTGGAAGACCTACAGAAATCACTTACCCTCAACCTGACAGTGCCTATCTCAACCTGATATTAGAGAGGGAAAAAACCAGCATCAAAATGGAAAGTGGAGGGAAAGGAACAAGCCAAAAATAAAATAAAATAAGTAGTGGAAAATGAGGGAGTGAAGAAGAGAGCGGGAGAGGCTGGTCATGTCTAGGTGGTTCACCCCGTATGTCTCCAGACTTAGAGGACAAGTGTGTGTCTGGCGGATAGAGTGGTGTGGAGGAGAGGGGGAGAGTAAGGTCTTAGAGCAGTGGAGGACAAGTCAGCTTTCTGTTTCAGAAAGACGGCACATGGAGGAAGGAGGAGGAGGCAAGCCGGGGAGCCAGATAGGAGGCTGCACGATCGTGAAAAGGCAGGAAAGTATAGCTGCATGCCCTAAGTTAGGTGAAAGGAGCAATCCAGGATTGAGGGTGCAGGGTTGGGGGACTGGGGATGGGCAGTAAGATTGGTCCCTAAGAGGGAAGACAGGAGGACAATTTAGGAGGTGAGAAGCTCAGCGCTGAATCATGGAATTGACACTTGGTGGAATATCCAGGGAGAAGCCCCTGGAAGCAATTGGCTGTTGGGCTTATATGCAGAAAAGAAGACATGCCGAAAATTAGGGAGTTAGGAAAAGAATAAATCTAAGGAAAGTAGAGAGAAACAGTTAAAGATAGAGCAGAAATGAATGAAATAGAAAGCAAATAGTCAATAAAGAGGATCAACAAACCCAAAAGTGATTCTTTGAAAATACTAATAAAAAGAATAAGTTTCTGGTGAGATTGGTCAACAAAAGATGAGCAAAAGCACAAATATTATTAGTAATGCAAAAGGGGAAATAAACTTAGATATAGTAGAGATTAAAAAGCTGATAAGTTACAATTTCAACAATAAAAAGACAGATAACCCAATTTTTAAATGAGGAAAGGATCTGAATGGACTGTTCTCCAAAGAAGATATGCAAATGGATAGCATCATTAGTCACTGGCGAAATGCAAATCAAAATCACATGAAATACCACTTCACACCCACTAGAATGGCTATAAACAAACAAACAAAGCATTGTTGAGGGTGTAAAGAAATTTGACCCCTCATAATTGCTGTTTAGAATATAAAATGATGCAGTTGCTTTGGACAGCAGTTTGGCAGTTCCTCAAAAAAGTTGAACAGTCACTGTATGACCCAGAAATTCCATTTCTAGGTGTACGCAAGAGAACTGAAAATACACGTTCATACAAAAACTTACATGCAAATGTTTCTAGCATTGTTACGCATACTAGCCCCAAAGTGGAATGGCCTAAATGTCTACCAGTTGATGAATGGATAAATAAAATATGATCTATCCATACAATGGAATATTAGCCTTAAAAAGAGAGTGAAGCACTGATACATACTACAACATGGATGAACCTTGAAATCATTATGCTAACTGAAAGAATCCAGACTCAAAGAGACCTTATATCATATGATTCCATTTATATGAAATATCTAGAATATTCAATTATATGAAGACAGAAAGTAGATTGGAGTTTGAGTAGGGTTGGGGATGTGGGAGATTTGGGGGTGATGACTAAAGGATATGGACTTTCGTTGGGGGGAGTGAGCAATAAAAATTTTCTGGAAGTAGCTAGTGGTCATGCTTGTACAACAGAGCAAATACACTAAAAACCAACGAATTACGAACTTTTAAAGGGTGACTTTTATGGTATGTCCGTTGTATCTCAATAAAAAATGGAAGCAGATTTTTAAAAGCAAGCTAATAAGAGAATGCCATGAACAACTTTATGCCAATAAGCTTGAAAACATAAATGGACACGTTTCTAGAAAAATATGACTTAGCAAAAACTGACTCAAGAAGAATTGGAAAACCTGAATCATTTTGTATTCATCAAAGAAATCGAGATAGGTAAAAAATCTTCCAACCAGAAGAGCGCACACAGTTCCACCTGACATTCAAGAGACAGGTAAAGCCAATCTTAAATATATTATTTCAAAGGATGAAAAAAGAGGGGATAGTCCCCAACTCATTTTATGAAGATAACATAACCTTATTAGCAAAACCAGACAAGGGCAACATGAGGAAGGAAAATTGCAAGAGAGTCTTAGTCATGGACATAAATTCATATGTACCACATAAAATATTTTTCAAGGAATGGTGAATAGATAGAGAAGAACCATAAGAAAACTGAGATGACAGTAACATCAGACAAAATACATTTGAGGACAAAAGAGAAGGGGCAAATAGTGCTAATACTGATAAACAATAGGGAGCTTAACAATATAGCTTCCAAATACATTAAGCGACAACTGATAGAAACATGTAGGGAAATTTTCAGTTATAATTGAATATACTACTCTTGGAATTGAAAAATCCAACAAATTTTGAAAATAGGAAAAGACATAGATGATTTGAATTATGTAGGTAATATGCTCAAACAGATAAACAGAATCCACAAATACAGAATCATATTCTTTTTTTTAACTTTTTATTTTGAAATAATTTCAACCTTACAGGACTGTTGCAAAAATAGTATGAAAACAATACAGAGAACTCTAATATATACCATACCCAGAAGCCCAAATTTACCAACTTTTAACATTTTGCCACATTTGTTCTGTCTTTCTGTCTACCTACCTTCTAGATACTTGAGAGTATGTTATATACATCATGTTCCGTGAACATTTAATACTTCCATGTACATTTCCTAATAACAAGGATATTCACTTATGTAACTGCCTTAAGTACAATGATCAAGTTCAAGAAATTTAACATTGATATAAAGCATGTGATCTGTATTCCAATTTTTTCAATTGTTCCAATAATGGCCTATTGGGCATTTTCTCGTCCATTCAGTCCAGGATCATATATCACATTTAATTGTCATTGTCTTTTTAGACTTTTTTAAAATTTTTATTGTGGTAACATATATACAACATAAACTTTCTGATGTCAGCCACTCCGAAGCATATACTTCAGTGGCATTAATCCCATTTACAGTGTTGTGCTACCATTACCACCGTCCATTGCAAAACTTTTCCGTCACCCCCAAAAAATCCTACACCCCCTGACCTACATGTCCTGACTCCCTCCCTGTCAACTTGTATTCTACTTTCTGTCTCTGTTAATTTGAATGTTCTAGTTAATTATAAGTAAGATCATACATTATCTGTCCTTTTGTGTCCGGCTTATTACACAAACCAAAAGCTGGCCCTTGGCAAGTCACATGCTACACAGAGTTTTCTGACAAGGGTAATCAAGGGAAAAAGGTGAAGGTGCAAATAAAGTAAATATAAAATAAAGAAGGGGAAATTTCACGAGTTCAGTGGATTGGCTTCCTCAATCTGTGTCCCAGCCTCTCTTGAGCATGCCTTCGTTTATTGCTGAGGATTGAACACTGCCCCACATCTTGCGTTCTGGATGTGATTTAGATCCCGTCAGATGCATCTTCAGGACCCTTGAATTCAGTTAAGTGGGGAGAGAGGGAGTGGTATGCAAGGCACCCATTTGTGTTTTCTTTTTTGTAATGCTTTATGGAGATAGACTTCCTATACCATGGCCATTCACCCAGTTAAATTGTATAATTTAGTGTTTTTTAGTGTAGTCACAGGGTTATGCAACCACCACCATCATCAATTTTAGAACATTTTCCTAACCCCCAAAGAAATCCAATATCCTTTGGCCATCGTCCCCCAAATCTCCCATCTCCCCAGCCTGGGGCAACCACTTTTCTCATAGATTTGCCCATTCTGCACATTTCATATAAATAGAATCATACAATATATGGCCTTTGTGTCTGGCTTCTTTTACTTTGCAAAGTGATGTGATAGCTTGGATCAGTACTTCATTCTT
>PVKY010007795.1:0-14606 GCA_004027775.1 Bradypus variegatus
AAGTCTGGACTCTTTTTCATTTTTTTTTTTTTAAACAGTGGCTGTATGCACTAATACTGACATTCATATCTGCCGAGCTCTAGCTCTGAGTTTCAGGTGTCTCAGAGACACGCACTGCTCCAGAGACCAATCAGGCCACACATCAAGGGACCAGCATCCCAGAGCCCAGAGACAGGCACCACAACCCAGGAACAGAGCTAACCGCTGCAAGAGCCCGCAATCTAGGGTCCACTACAATAATCATGTCCACGACAGGCCATGTTCCAAGACTCAACCCTGTGGCTCACACATTTTTAACTGTCCAGCCCCTGGAGATTTTTGGAGGAAAATCTCTATTCACAACTAAGAGAGGATCACCAGGATATTGAAAACTGCAAAAGTAATATGGTAAACATCAGCAAAAGAATTCTGCCTTTTATGTAAGTGTTAGGGAAATATGAATAAACATATTTGCTTATTTATTGAAAAAGTAGCAATGGAAAGACAAGCCAAACTTTAATAAAAATGGTTAACTAAAGGGGGAAGAAGTGAGCAGAGGGGACGGATGAGGATGGAAGCCAGACTTTTCTGTATATGCCTGCTATTACTCTTTTGACCTTGATCCAGGTGAATGCTTTACATATTAAAAAAAAATTATAAAGCAAAGGACAAGACAATTCATGTAAATAAAAACAGAAAGTGAAACAAATTTACCAAAGGTTTTATCAAGCTTCTAATAAACCACACAGAAAATTAATTCAAATGGCTTCAAATGAGTATTTTGATCAAATATCCCTCATGTGATATGCACTAATGGGCAACAAGAACTGCTGTGAAATTTTAAATTGCATTTAGTAGTCTTATTGTTGGAAGAACAGTGGTATTACTATTTAAAAACTCTCTCTATATATCTAAACATATAAAATGTTAACTATCATAACCACACTAAGATACGTTACATGCATATAAAACTATATAAGCAATAATAATAATTATTATTTATATCGAGGTTAGGAATCAAAAATACAGTAAAAGGGAAAAGAGATACAAGAATAAAATCAAATAAGACAAAATCTATAATCTTACTTTTCAATTGCAAATATCAGTACTGACTCATAATACATTGTTCTTCTGTCTGAAAAGTATGTATTGTCTATCCCCTACTGTAGGTTCAGAAGCAGTAATAAACCCAGGGCAATGAGTACATCCAGCCTACAGATTATGGTCTCTAAATACTATTTGCCAGTAAAAAGAACTGGGGCAACATGGAGAAATGGCTCGTCTCAGGTAAGGTGCAGAAAACGTTCAAAATGAACTCAGGGTACCCTGCTATACCCTAAAACAAGGAAGCTGCCAACTGTTAATGTGGTTGACTCAAAGGGTGTCATTTGAGTATCACAACAATGCTATCAGCAATAATTTGAAACCCATGAAATATATTATAAACAATGAGTCATTTTTGGAGCTTGCTAGTATATCATTATTATTGTGAAAAGTAATAAATAAGAGAGTGAATCCTAGATTTATCTTGCTTTTACATCTATTAACTTTATTTCACTGCAACCAAAGAATGTGTGAGTGAAAGTTGTCCTTCACAGAAAACTTCCTGTTAATTATTGCAGAAGGAATGGCAGAATTAGAACACCACCTTTCTGTAAGCCTTAGTGAAATAGTGCAACCAAACGGCAAACGTCAGCAAATGCTAACATTAAGTGAAATATTAATAGCAACAGGGGCAAAAGTATGTGTAGGGGCTGATACAGATTGTAAAACACTTACGAAACATCCCATCCAGATGCAATGTGAGATCTTTTCAGATCCTGATTGAAACAATCTGACTATAAAAATATATATACGCACAATGTGGGGACTTTGAACACTAGTCAGATATTGGATAATATTAAGGAATTATTACGAATTTTGTTAGAGATCATAGTATTATTGTGTATGCTAGTGGAAAAAATTCTTATCTGTTAAGATTTACATATAGAAGCATTGACTGGGTTAGAAAATACTTCAGAAACCAATGGGTGGGGCTGTCGGTAAACGGGATCAGTCATGTGTTGCGAGTGGGTGCCAGCAGCCAACATGAGGGTGGGGGCTCAGGGGCCCATTACACATTACCTCATGGGGCTTTGTTTATCGTGAAATTATTATCCTAGTTTTACTATTTACATAATAGTTTTTTTTAATTATAAAAATGAAAATTATAAAATATTCTCCCTACTCTTTCATGGCTCTCTCCTTACACCTGGGTCTTTCTTCAAATCACTCCTTTTATATAGTTACTGTTTGTTTGATGTGTTCCCACTGAAACAGAAGTTATAAGAGATGTGAGGCTTCAAAAGTTCTACTGACTATTGCATCCCCAGTGTCTCCTGCAGTGCCTGGCATACAGCAGGAGCTCAATAGGTGTTTATAATTACCTTGGAATGAATAAGTATGCTGTGAGACATTTCAGTGCAGTGGCTCTCAAAGCGGGGTTCCTCAAAGCAAAGGGCATAAAAGTCATCAGGGAACTTCCCAGAAATGTAAACACAAAAATCCCCTCACTAACCTAATGAGTCAGAAATTCTGGGGATGGGACCCAGAAATCTGAATCTTAACAAGCCCTCCATGTGCTCCCGATGAAAGCCGAAGTTTGACAACCACAGGTCTAGTGTCCCCTGAGAAATATTCTAATAGATATATTGAGCACTGTATCTTCCAAGTCCCATAGGAAGATGTGACACTAATTAAAAAAAAAAAATGTTCTCACATTTTCCATGCGCACGTAGGGCTGTCTGAATTAAAATTAATGAGAACAGCAGCCCAAGCAATGATCCTTCAACTTCTTTAAGGCACAGGGAATACCCTGTGCAAAATGCTTAGGGTAAAAAAAATCTACTTGAAACAATGCAATGGTTTAAAGTTTGATAATATTTGTTTCAAAATGAATAGCACTGGTATATGATTTGAATCTTTACATAATATTACTTTTTTTTCATTTAGAAGATTATCTGAACAGAAAATAATTATTTAGCACTTATTATTTGCCAGGCATTGTTCTAACTGCATTGATAATTTGTTCAATTTTCTCAACAAATGGGAATGAGCATGACTCATCTCCATTTTACAGAAAGAACTCAGAGACCCAGGGAGGTTAAGTAACCTGCTCAAGATCACACAGCTGGAAAGGATAAACCCACACTTTGAACTCAGGCAGCCCTGCTCTGCAGGCCCTGGTCTCAGTTGCTACTCTTTATGGCTTTTCTTATGTTGATTTTCATTTTAAGCAACCTGTTTTTCAAAAAGGACAACTAAATCAAATCATCTGACTGTGAGGTGCAGGAATGACATCTAGGGATGGGGTCACTAAGCCACCACAGCCCTGGTCTCTCCTGGCAAGTGCCCGGCCATCCCTGCTTGCCGGGGCCTAGGCTGCAAGGAGGTGAAGGACAAGAGGAAATGGCACAAAGGATGCTGAGGCCAGCCCCAGACTTTCAGGCACTCACGTTCAGCTTAAGAAGATAAGATTCATTCCCCAGAAAGAAACTGACAAATTAAGACTGTAAATCAGAGATAGCAAAGTGCTGGCACAAGGGCAGGTCTCCACCAACATACAAATTTTGTTAGACTCATTCAATATCGCCAAAAAAAAAAAAGTTTGAAAATAAACCACAAAAGCTGAGCCCGTGAATATCGTGTTACACCACCAAGGGGAATGAAGGTTGCAAGTCAGTTGACCTCAAACTAGAGATGCTCCTGGGTGACCTGGATGGGCCCAAATGCAGCCACCGGGCCCTTAAATGATGGAAGGCGGGAGAGAAGAGGAGGCCAGCGCGGCGTGACCTGGGAGGACGGTGCCTGCCGCTGCAGCCTGGAGGATGAAGGGCTCAGCCATGAGCCAAGGGACACAGGGGGTTTCTCGAAGCTGGAACAGTCAAGGACACAGAGTCTCCCCCGAGCTTCCAAGAGGAACGCAGCCCTGCTGACACTAGGATTTAACCCACTCCAGACTCCTGACCTCCAGAACTGTAAGACAATAAATTGGTGTTTTAAGTCACAAAGACTGTAGTACTTTATTAAGGCAGCAATAAGAAAACTTTTCCATTTTCTGTGGGGTCCTGGAGCTCCCACCCCCTGAAATAATCCGGTGCTTCCCCATCGGAAGAGTTGGCACATGGAGGTGGGAATGACGGGGGACCAGTGTGGTCAGCAGGGAGCAGGGAGGACTTCCCGGAGGAGGAGAGAGTGGAGGGGGCAGGGCTGAGCCAGGGCAGATGGACATCTCCCCCAAACCATCCTTCAGCACAGGCACAACACTGGAATTTAAATTCAGGAATCTTTCTTAGGAACTAAAACTTGTCTCGTTTTAAACGCAATTATCTTTGTGTCACCAGCTGGCAAAGGGGAACACGATTAATCACCTCCTCCAAATGTCTAAGTGGTCATTTTCCATTTGCATCTTCACTTGCACACATACAGCTATGCCGAGTGTCCAGTATAATTATGTGCTAATCTCATGAATTCACCTGCAAATATAAAGACAGTGTTAGACACTGGGCTAGGAAACAGTCGTGGAAATAGCTTTGGTGCCTGAGCTGCCTGAAATAGTAACTGAAGGGAAGCGTCAAGCAGTGAACAAAGAGGGACCCATATAATGAATGGATCACTCAGGGTAAGATGTTGAAGGGTAGTATCATTGGGGGTCTTTGTACAATTAGCCCCCATGTGGGAGGGGGGAGGAGCAGGGGAAGAGATTCCCGAGAAGGGGTTTCCGCATGATCTCTCAGAGGACAGGAAAGACACAATCCAGATTGATATCTCAGGCCCTCTGGTCTATTAAAAAAGGAAGAAAACATAGGTAAAATGTATTATCTTTTAAATGCTTGCACTAACAAATTAACATTTCTTATAGACACATGCAAGTAGAGTCACTGTCTTTCGAGATATTTAAAAATGTCTGTATTGTAGCTTTTAAACCTCACTGAATTTCCCTCCTGCCCCTTCCTCTCTGCCCCACTCCATAACAGACAGAACTCGGATGGCATGGCCAAGCCTCAAATTGGATCATTTTGGCAGAGTAGACGCCAACTGAATTTTTTGGAATGGACCTGAAATACAGAAGAAGGAAGACACTAAACGAAAACTGTATTATCTTCACCAACTACCTGAGTCTACCAGAGGCACTGTTCTCTTGACTCCTGCTGACGATTGATTCGTGGCTGTTATCGAAAGCAGCCTGGGCCTCCTTTTTATCACCCACAAAGGCCGATGTGAGTAAATAATCACAATATCATCTCTGTGCACTGTCATGGTATTACCCAGCTCGGCATGCCAGCTTCAGGAGAGCCCCTGAAATCAATTAATGGTGGATTATTTATGTTCACAGCTGCTGCCAAGTGTTCCCCAGTGGCTGCTTCATGGACGACATCTTGCACTTCTCAAATTTTGCCCAAGGTCCACTAAGAGACCAAGTTCAACCCCAAACTGAAGGGGAGTTTCTTTTCGCTTTTCCTAATATTAAGACCCGGTCAGATGCAGAGCCCATCTGCTGGAGGATGTAGAATGCCAATCCTTGCTGTCAATTTAAGCTGTAAGTTTGCAAGACGAGTCTCGTCGCTGCTACTGTGCTGGACCTGCTCTAAGGGGAAACAGGGGAGGTGGCTGCTGCCCCCCCGCCATGTGCAGACCCCACGAGAGTCAGCTGTGGGTTAGAATCCCCCACTTCCCACAGGAAAGTCAGGTGCCCCTTGCCTTGCTCATTCTCTTCAATGCCGCTTAGGAACAAGCACATGTGTGTACTAGTCAAAGCAAACTCTATAGGAAGGCAAAATCATAACATCTTCCAAAAAACGTAGCTGAGGATGTTTGGACCATTCTTCCCACACTGAAACTCATCCATTCACTGCCATATTCCCACAAGACCCCTCCCGGAGTCCATTCCAACAATGAGAGCTCAGGATTAGAGAAACAGATTTGGGATAACATGCTCAGTAATTCCTAACTCATTGGCCAAGTTTAGGTGGAGATTTTCTTCTTAATGCAAACTCTCTGGGAATATAAAGGGGACCCTGATGGGAATTATAGAAACAGTCACGAAAATGGAGAGGAACTGTGAACTGGCGTGAGGCCTCCTGCCACTTCAGTAAAAAGCAGCCATCCCAGATGCTTTGTTAAAACAGTTGTGTTCCATCTTCTCATTTGTGCCATAACAGAAGATGTAAGTTTTAGTGACTCTTCAAATTTAAGAACTTTCTAACTCTGCCAAACAAGGTTTTTTTCTTTTTTCATTTTAAAGTATTTCCACACCTTCCTTGTCCTGTGTTAGGCAGGAGAGTCCAGGGACAGGAGACAGAGAAGCTCATCAGCTGACAATATGCTTTGTTTTGTTTCCCCTAATTTCTATGGGTGTTTAAGCTCTGAGAACAAATGCATATCTGCCTGGAGAAGTTGAAATAACTTCCAGAACCTTCTAGCACCCCCATAAATGCATATGCACATTATTTCATAGAGAACCAAACATAGACCAATGGAGATATTTACAAAGCTGAAACTTCAGCATGAAATAGTAAAATTCCTAATTAACTCTGCATGGGTGGGATGGATTTTAAGTCATCTTTTCAAAAAAATTGTAGAGCTTAGATCTGCAAGCACAGAGAGAAATATTCTGCAGATGGCTGATATGCACACTTAAACACAAGTGCAAATATATGTTAATAACAGGTACTTAAATTTGTGATGTAGCGAGGAAATAAATTCCTCTGTCAAATACATCACCAAAACCTTTGCTGAGATATGGCTAGTTCTGCAACAGAATGTGGCAAGTAAGAGTGGTTGGTTAGCCAGAAAAATTAAACCCTGAACATGCAAAAGAATGAGCTTGACTTCTGACTTGACTGCATTTATGTATTCATTTTACGAATATTTACCCAGAATCTGCTGTGCTCAGTCTAAGCCCATGTTTGAGATGATGTCAGTGTTTCTGAATCCCTTCCCCGTGCTATGCCCTTCACTTGTGAGGACAGAAGCTAAGCGGGAAGGAATCCCTAGCTTCATATCCTGGTTTGGGTAACAAATGTCTGCCTTGTTCCCTGCGGCCGAGCTACTGAGCAGGGCTCCTCACCAGCTCTCAGGTTCCAAAGGGCTGTTTTCCCTCCCAGGCCCCCTGTGCTCCCCGTGCCGAGAGCTAACCCTCAGTCTGCACGGCTAGATTCTGCTTCCCACTGGGGGAATCTTCCCACCCAGATATTACTAGGGTCTCCTGCTCCGCCTCCTTCTGGGCCCCCTCGCCCACTCCCTGCACACAGGGCTCCGGTCTCCAGGTCCCATCTTCCTCAGTGCAGCCCCTTCTACCAGCAGCCAAGCACAAACAGAGGAGAGATGATTCACAACACTATCTTGTTTTCCAGGGTGTGGTGAGCTGCTCTTACTATGCATTCAATCCTCAGCATTTGTCCTAGCTCAGGTTCTCCCACATGCAGAGCCCAGAGGACTCACATCCAGGTGATCTATTTAAGAGGTGATCCCAGAAAGCAGGAGTGAGCGAGTGGGCCATAAGAGACGGAGAGAAGGAGGTGTCAATAAAAGTGTGTCAGTCAAGCAGTTGCTGCTGTGAGTTACGGGGTCACATTCCCCTGGGAGCCCTCCAAGGATCCGTGCAGGACCAGCTTCGGGAATGACCCCAGGGGGGCAGGGATGCTGGGCTCTCCATCCACTGAGCGCTCTCTCACTTGGGGTGAGGGCTGCCACTGGGGTGCTTCCACACTACCTTCCCCTCAGCTGAGCCTCTCCCGTGATGCCGGAGAAGCCCTCAAGAAAAGAATACGGAGACCAGAGGCGCACACAAACCGTCCCCACAGCCCTAGACGCTCCCAGGGGGGCCAGGCTGCCCTGGACGGAGGCCCATGCAGGCGGCTGCATCCTGTGTTCGCATCTTCACCCCTGCTGCCCTTCTGCCAGGAGGGCTCATCCCTCATGACTGAAAGATGCCTCCTTCATCTTCAGGTCTCTGCTCCAGTGTCCCCATCTCTGACCACCACCCCAAGTGCACACCTCACCCCAGCAGAACTGCCTGTCCTGCTCTCCCTTTCTCTTCTTGTTACTGCAGACTGACGTGTGAGCTCTACGCGTGTGTGTGCACATGTGTGATTAAGGCCTCCCTTTCTCTCCACGAGATGTTAGTTCAAAGGCGGCAGCAACTGAAAAGCCACAGCCCCTCTCCTTCGCAGAGCTGATATTCAGGAGAGGAGGTGGGGGAGACAAACAAGGGAATTACATGTATCAAGTGGTCCATACTCTTGAGCAAAGGGAAAAGGAGCTTGATAGCATATGGGGAGGGGTGATTTTAAATGACATACTAAGGGCAAGGCTCGCAGGGAAGGTGACATTCGAACCAGATCAGAGTGTCTGGGCAGGAGGCAGCTCAGAGGCCCTAAGGAGGGGCAGGCCCGGGGCGTCCCACATTGGCCAGCACAGCGGGGTGAGGCTGGAGACTGTCAGAGAGGGTGCCCTCCTCACCCCAGCACGGGATGTGACAAAGGACGCTCTTTTGACTTGTGCTCCTTTTACCTGGGCATGACCTAAGTTATGTCAATGGGTACAGTCAGTTTATAAAACTCTAAAAACATTCTGACCATGCAGATACTGACAGTCAAGAAGGTGACAGGGACCCAACAGTTCAACCTTCATCCAGCCTCCAATTCCGTTAAAATAATTATGAACCTCTCTTCACAAAAAGGTTCCATATTTTCATGAAGTAAGAGTGTTTCAAGCTTTTTTTTTTAATCATTGACCTTTAAGGATCATTTTTGACTTTTTTATTCCCTAATTGCTCACTCCTCCTATGAAATTTTAAGATCACAGCTATGTTGTTTCTCTGCTTCTGTACGGTGTATAAATATTTGTGCTTTACACATAAAATATTGGGATATTTTCACCCCTTGAGATCCACTTTCCACTCCCTAGGGGAAAATATCACCCTTGTGAGAACTCGTGCTCCAATTAGTGTTGATGTGACCATGAACACTTCTCCAGGACACGCTGCCTGCTGCACACAGCTCCGAATCCCTTACCACGTTAACCCTTTCAGTAGGTGCAGAAATGCGATTAGTCGGGCGCTGTTACCTCCTGGGCAGCCTGCCAGAGTTCACGCCTGGCCAAAGCTGAGGCAAAGGTGTGAACGCAAGGAACACAAGGCTCTAAAATCGCAGAAATATGAATTCTCAACAACAAGCAAATCTACCTGCCAATTGCTAGGCAGAGAGATATGCTGAGATTTACTAGTACTTTTGTTAGCTGCCCATGGGTAAACTTAGTGGCTGAAAGATGACTTTGAGTTTTTGAATTGGTAGCACCACACTTGTTTAAATTTTCTGCTTATATAGCTTCAAAATATTATATGAAAGTTATTCTGTCCTCAAAATAATCCAGCACCCATCAAAATATGGAACCCAAACCATGTCCCAGAAAGACCAATCCAATTGGACCACCCCTTCATTACTCCCGTCTAACTCTCCCACTGCTCCCACATTACAGCCAGAGCTCTCACTGCTTCTCAAGCTCAGCTGCCACCTTCACTCTCCTTACTCCAAACCCCAGTGTGGAGTGACCTGGCTGTCCCCAGATACGCGATGCCTGTTATTTATCTCAGCATTCACATCACCTAGTGCTTGCTTTGAGATCTTCTGGAGGTCAACCCTGAGACAAGGATTCAGGTGAAGGCTGGTTTTTAGGAAGTTCACAGAACAGCAGACAGGAGGTGGGAACTTGGTAGAGTGAAGGGAAGACAGAGCCTCCAGGGTGCTCTCCCAAGCCAGCTACCACACGGGGTGACCGGACCTCCATCCCCTGGTGACAAGTGGGGCTACCCTGTAACACCCTCACCTCAGAATCATCCCACCCGAGGTAGGAGGGAGCTGGGGTGTTTCACCCCACCTCTCAGGTGTCCCTGGAGGGGGGCTGCTCTGGCGGAGAGGTGCGGTTACTCCCTTAGCACTGGCAGCCCACCCACTGGCAGACAGCAGACCCCTCACTTGCGGCTGCAGGGACACAGAGATGCCTGTGTGCACAGTCCTGAGTCAGCGGTGGGCGGCAGGAGCACTCCGCCAGGCCCAGGGCCTCGGGACAGGCAGGCCACACAAGGTGTCGGGGCCCCGGCCTTGTCCCCTCACTGAAGATCTGCCTTCACTTCCTTGCCTGGCATGTTTCTACTGTCGCTTTGGCTCCAGTTTGCACATCCATTTCTGAGGAAAGCCATCTCTGCTTTTCCCACACTCCGTGCTAGCTGCCACTGCTGTCACATCTCGGATCCTGCATCTCCCATCACAGCGTGGGCCACACTGTCTCCTAATTGTGTGTGCGCTGGACTCTGTCTCTGTTTGACCACAGACTGCCAGAAGCCAGGGTTGCCAATTTAGCAAACAAAAATACAGAACACCGAGTTAAATGTGAACCTCAGATAAACAAGAGTAGTTGGTTAAAAGTATCACTTGTGCATACCCTACATTCTCTAGCCACTGGGAATTGCAGTGTCTGGGCAGGGCAGGTGCTGGTGTGGACAGATGGATGGACGGAGCCTTCTCAACAGCGCTTGGCCAATGGAATGGAACGCAGGCAAGCATCTGATTTTACAACAAGCCTGCATCAGCCTTGCCATGGGAAGCTGCACAAACGTCACTTTTTTTTTCAGAGTGACAAGACATTTAATGTGCACAAATTTCAGGGAGCTCGGCGGCTGTCAGACGCAATAATAATCCTTCAGGTCACTGGCATGGAAATTGTAGCACTGCCAAGGCAATGAAGCCACAATAAGCTCATTGGATGAATAATCTAATACCTAAACATTCACATGTTTCATGTCTCTTAGTATTAAATCATTCATGGAATTATTGTGTTATTAAATTTAATAGAATATAACAATAATCAGTAGCTTCACAATGATTATTTTCTTCTTCGCTTGGCTGGTTATGAAGTTTACCATGATGCCTTGTCAAAGATAATGGATTCCTTTTATTCGACAAAAGTCCGTGAGAGTTTCAGGGCAGGCTGCATGCAGCCTTGGAAAATCATAAGGGCCGACAGAATCAGAGGAAATAAAGCCGACAAGCCAGAACAATGAGAAAATAACAAGGTGACTAGGATCCAATTAACCATGTTTCTGCTGCAAATTTATTTGATCAGGGAATTTTAACTCGATCCCCAAGTCTGAATCCTGTTTCTTAATCTCACATCTTATTAGTGTCTCCCACAGGCAGAGACTCCTACCCAGGGACTGCAAATCCATGATCCTGCCAGGCCAGGCAGACAACCTACACGCATGAATTGCTGATTAGCTCCAGCCAGTTTTTGTCACATCCCCAAATACGTAAGATGTAGCCAGACTTTTTTCACTATAGGAGACAGTCTTGGAATCTAAATATGCAACCTCACAGTTTTTAAATTGTGGTCATTTCTTGGCCACACGTCTTTATTGACAGCAGTCTGCTGCCCTCCTCCTGCCATCCCAGCTCCAGTGGCTCCCGCCTCCTGGAGCCCACCTCCCCGGCAGCTCCAGCCCTCCAGCGGCCTTCCCCCCACCGCTGCACAAGCCACCCACAGTCCTGTGCCATGGACCTCAGATTCCCAGCGGTGCCGGGTAAAGTGTACCCACATCGGTTACTGGGAGGGCACTGCTTTGTTTATTGCTATAATTAGATTTTTTAAACGTGTGCTATATTTCACTAGTTTATGCTGACTGAAAAATAACACCCAAGAAGGAGACTTGTTTATAGTTTGACTTGAAAAGAATACTCACAAAGGATAATTATCCCCAGGATCCTTTATAGGTGAGTTTTGGGCTAAGGGCTTTCCTTTTATTTCTCATTTAGTCTCCCCCGGCTATAGTCCTGGGATGAAGTCTCTGCTGCCATCTGCATTCCATGGGGAAACTGAGTCCCAGGGGTGTTGACATCTCACGAGGACCCACACTGTCACGTGCAGAGCTTGGATTTAAACCCAGGCTTATGTGAATTAAACACCTGTGTTAGTAACTACCATATCTTGCATTCTAGACATTTTCCCAAAGAAGCAAATCAGGTTAAGGATGCCGAACTGTCATAAGCTGAGAATTTCTTCTCAAGCTCAAAAATCCCAAAAGTTTCCCTGAACTTAAAAGAGAAAAGCAAATTTCCTGTAGTGAGATTTCTCCAGTAAATTCTGGCTCCTCTGACTAAATGAGGGAATATGCCAACAAGGGCTTGACATATAAAAGGCCCCAGAGTTCAGTTACTGAATTAAAAAAAAAAATACTCAGTGACTATCACATGCTCCAGGCATTGTCCGAAGTCCCCCCACCCCAGCCCTCCCATTCAGGAGGATTCTGACAACTCCAACAGTCAGCAGACGGGGGGAAAGACATTCTAATGCACATGGGGGTTTGGTCAAGTGACCCTACCTAAAGAAAACTTCTCTCTGAAAAGTAAGCTTTAATAGAGCAGTTAAGTGAATGGAGACAGCATCACCATGGTCAGAGATTATGCAAGAACCTGAAGAACTGCAGTGGATGGAAATCACTCATGTCCCACCTGCAACATTTTTGCCAGTGCCCATTCTCCCCTGTTCTTGTAGCAGCAGCCTGAATTTTGGAAATACAAGATTCCCCCACTACACACACACTCTCAGTCCCTCTTCAGTAAAGGAAACTATTGTGGTCAAGAAAGGAACGGGTAAGTTTGTACCTGTGTGTGTCTGTGCACAGATAGCACACAACCTCTCTCTACTATTTAGCTGCCAGCCCTTTACTTGCTTTTGGTCAATGTTACAGAACCCTTTCTAGGTGAAAGGCTATGGAAGTCAGACACATGAAGGTTTAACGCGCAACTACAAATTTTTATCTTTTGAGACTTAAGCTCTATAGGTCTTAGTTACCTCATTTGTAAAAATGAAAAAAACAACCTGGCTTTATGTGGATATTAAAAGAGACAAGATGGGCAGTGTGTCTCATACATAAATAAAACTCCAAAATTGCTGGAAAATCTCTTTTCTTTTCTCCTCTGAGCTTGCTAGGTGGAAAGTCTCCATCGCAACAGGTGACTAAGCCTTTGGTAACTGCCGACAGCTTGATTCAATGAGGAAACATCTCCAGTCTGCAGATCCCTCGTAGGTCAGCTACGAACACAGCCCTCTGATGAGGTCAGCGCCTGGCAGGAAAGGCCTGGCACGCTCAGAGTGGATCACTGAAGAGCGTTAACTGAAGGGGCTATTGACAAAACTGTGCGGAGCTGCCGGAAGCTGCAGCAGGGCTGATGGCGCTCCCAGGGAGGAGCGCGAGTGGGGGGCCGGTACTACCCCCGGGCTTGAAGGAGCATGAGGAGGGGAAGTGACTGGGACCCAAGAAGACCTGAAGGGGCAGCAGAGGCCACTGGACAGACACTTGGCCGCACGCAGATGAAGGCAGCCTCTGGCAAACCTTGGGCTGGTAAAAGAGAAGCCCCCCACCCTCGGATTCTCCTGCTGATGCTACCGTTGGCTGAACCCAACTGGAAAACACAGGTCCAGGAGACAAGGTGATGTCATTGCCAAGGGCAGCATCCCGGGGACCCAACAAGTAGGGACGGGCAAAGGGGGGATCAGATACTCCCCAGCACACCAAGCAACTCGGCTTCTAGAAATGACCTTCACAGATGGTCCCCAGGTTACAAACCCTCGGCTTCAAAGGTAGAGCAGAGAGGTGGGAAGGGTTCATTTGTTTGGCTTCAAGGAGAGCTGCTACTGGGATTATTAGGAAACACTTTAAGCAAAAGCCACCCAGATATGTACTTAAAAAAGCTAAACATTTATTAAGTACCCAGAGCTCAGATAAGCCTCCTCACGGCTGTTATTTTATCCAGTTGCTATGTGATCCATGTGGTGAAAACGTCATTACCTCCACTTTCCAGGTGACAAATTTAAGGTCTGTAGAGACCCAAGAATGCAGAATTATAAGCAGAGGAGTGTGGGGGATAAATTCCCAGAATAGACTTCAAAATCCATCAGTGTTTCTCAAAGAGTGGATGGATTTACATGACATTAACATAGACTCATTTATAGGAAAGTTATACCTGTTCAATTCTCTTTCAAACCTTTCCATTATATCAGAGAAAGCCATTATCAGTTCCCAATACTTGTTAGTCTCCCTTCTTAAAGAGACAGCGGGTCTCAGGAATGACAATTATAGTGTTAAATTATTTGATCATAATCCTGGGATATGGTTACCTCTGGCTTATGAACAGAAGGCACGTGAACTTCATCACCCATGCTAGCGACAAAGTCACCCTTTTACATAAAAGGTGTTTTATTAGAAGTCAATTAAAGTATAAATAATATATTTGGTACTCAGTTATAGCAAAAATCATGACAGTGTGTCTATTGTCAATTAAAATATAAATAATATATTTTGTACTCAGAGCAAAACTCATGACAGTGTGTGTCTACTGTGACTCACTGAAATGTCTGCAATAGGATATGGAGGGAGCAAGTAGAGAAGAAGACAGAAGAACAAAAGAGAAAGGAGGGACAGAGCTTTCCTTTATGCTGCTTCTTAGGTCTGAAGTGGATCAAAGGGGAAATTGAGAGCGCCGATTCACTGAGAGAGATGCCCTGCATGTTGGATGACAGTCTTGAAACAT
>PVKY010007796.1:0-14602 GCA_004027775.1 Bradypus variegatus
GAGGCCAAGGAACCCCAAGGTTTGCCAGCAGCCAGCACCAGAATGCTACACATCTGGGGAGAGCACAGAACTTACTGATATCTTGACACTGGACTTCTAGCTTCTGAAACTGCTAATAAATTCCTGTTGTTTAAGCCAGAACCAGTTTGTGGTATTTGTGGTAGCAGCCTGGCAGACAGTGACACCCACCTCTGTCCAAATGCCCTGCCTTTCCTTGGAGCCAGTGCAACAGAGCACAGACTGGGAAGAGGTCAAATGAGATGAGATGCACCCTGAAAATCCCATTAAAAGACCACAAGACACCTGGAGCCCACCTCCTTGTTCAGGCAGTGCAACGGTGAGTGGGCAGTCGGTATCCTAGCATTAAGGGGAAAAGAGATTTTTGCAGATCCATCAAGGCTGCCACTCCCTGTGCCACTTGCATAAAGCTCAAAACCCTCTGGAGGATGAGGGCCAGTACCTCAACATTGTTTCCTAGTATTCAAAGTTAGAGATGCCCATGAAGTGGACTGTCATTGTCCCAGTCAAGCCCTAATAGCCAGGAAAGGCAAGAAAGTCCCTGGAATTGAAGACACCTTGAGAGAGGGGCATCCAGGTCAGTGACCCTGCCCACAATGGGGACACAGTGTGGTTAGGAGATGTCCTCAGTGACTCCTCTCTCCAATGGCACGTTGTACTGGTTTAAATGTATTATGTCCCCCAGAAAAAGCCTTATTGTTTGATGCAATCTTGTGGGGCAGGCATTTTAGTGCTGATTAGATTGGAATTCTTTGAATGTTTGTATGAAAATGCACCCCACCCAACTGTAGGTGATAACTCTGATGAGATATTTCCATGGAGGTGTGGCCCCACCCATTCAGGGTGGACCTTGGTCAGTGGAGCCATATAAATGAGCTGATGGGCAGAGGGAACTCAGTGCAGCTGAGCCTGACATTTTGAAGAGGAGCTGCAGCCAAGAGGGACACTTTGAAGAAAGCACAGGAGCTGCAGATGAGAGACAGTTTGAAGACAACGGTTGAAAGCAGACTCTTGCTCCAGAGAAGCTAAGAGAGGACAAAATACCCCAAGTGCAACCAACAGTGACATTTTTGAGGAGCTGCAGCCTAGAGAGGAATGTCCTGGGAGAAAGCCATTTTGAAACCAGAACTTTGGAGCAGACGCCAGCCACGTGCCTTCCCAGCTAACAGAGTTTTCCTGACACCATTGACCATTCTTCAGTGAAGGTGCCCTTTGTTGATGGACACTTTATGGCCTGAAGACTGTAACTGTGTAACCAAATAAACCCACTTTTGTAAAAGCCGATCCATCTCTGGTGTTTTGCATTCTGGCAGCATTAGCAAACTAGAACACACCTCTTACCAGGACATCTGAGAGATGGCATCTGTGCATTAGCAATTCCTCATGGCAGGATTTCTAGCTGGTGAGCAAATGGCCATGAGGCAGTGGGGGGAAACAGGAGCCTCCCTGCTCAGCAACTGTCTGAAAGCCACATTCTAAGGCTGTCCGTAGTCTAGGGAGTATAAAAATGATGTTAAAAACTGGTGGAATGACACCAAAGCATGAACCATTAAAGAAAAGAATGATGAATTAGACATCACTAAAATTAAAAACTTTTGCTCTTCAAAAGACACTGTTAAGAATAATACTTGGCCGTAGAAAGGAGTGAAGTTCTGACGCTACAACCTGGATGAACCTTGAAACCTCACGCTGAGTGAAATAAGCAGACACAAAAGGGCAAATATTGTATGACTCCACCTCTACGAAATAACTAGAATATGTAAATTCGTAGAATCGGAATTAAAGTTAATAGGGGTGATGGGGAAGTTTTGGTAATGGATGGTGGTGATGGCAGCACAGCATTGTGAACATAATTAATACCAGTGAATTGTATATTTGAATGTGGTTACAAGGGGAAACTTTAGGTTGTATATATATTACCAGAATTAAAATTTTAAAAGTAATAAAATAAGATAAAATGACACTTTTAAGAGAATGAAAAAGCCAAGCTGCAGCCTGGAAGATAATATCTGTAAGTCACACATCCAACAAAGTCTGTGAATCCAAATTATTTAAAGAATTCTCAAAGCTCATTAATAAGAAAACAAACAACTCAAAAAATGGGCAAAAAATGTGATACTTAGCAAAAAGAAGACGTATGGATAGCAAACAAAGATTTAAAAAGGTGTCCAGCATCATTAGTCATTAGGGAAATGCAAATTAAAGTCACAATGAGATATCATCACATACCCATTAGATTGACTTAAATACAAAAAAAAAGTGACAGGACTAAGTGCTGACGAGAATGCAGAGCAACTGGAATTCTCATACATTGCTGGGTCAATAGCTGCTGCAGGAGACACTTGGGCAGTTGCTCATAAACATACAACCCTAGAGAAACTAATACTATGTTCGCATGAAAACCTGATCCAAAGGTTTAAAGTGATTTCATTTATAATCACCAAAAAAATAGGAAACAACCCAAATGCCCTTCAACTAGTGAATGGATAAACAAACTGTAAACATTCCTACTGTGGAATACTACCCAGCAATAAAAAGGAACAAACTCCTGCACACAACATAGGTAAATGGGAAACATGTCACGCTAAGTGAAAGAAGTCAGCCCATGTGTGTGACATTCTGAGAAAGGCAAAAACTTAAGGAGCATAAAGCACTGGGGTTGCCCGGGGTTGGGAATGTGCAGAAGGGTTGGTTACCAAGGCCACTGTGATGGAACCGGGGAAGGATGGTGACGGATCGCTTCAGTGCCTTAACTGTGGCAGTTGTGATATAACTGCTCAATGTGTCTAAATCACGGAACTGCACACCAAGAAGAGTGACTTTTGCCACATATGAGTAAGAGTGAATGTTTGTTTCAAGGTCATTAAAAAATCCGGTGGAAAGAAATGTCTTCTCAAAATAGATTTGCCCCCAAAATCAGTGAACACTCAAGGAGATCCCATACATTTGGCTTAACAGACACAAACCGAGCACCTAGAGGAACATAAACAAATATCCAATAGCAAGCCTATTAAGACAAAATGGTAAAAGCAGGGTGGGGAAAGACCTCACAAAATGATGTAATAGCCCATAAGAAGGAAAAGAAAAGTATCAAGGAGACATAATGGCCACATCCGCTGCCCTCGGTGAGTGCCTGTCACGGGTCAGATGCTGCTTCAGGGCCCACACGTGCGGACTCACTGGATCTGCGCACAACTCGAGGGCACTTTTATGACCCCCATTTTGCAAGGGAGGAAATCGAGGCGCAGAGAGATGAAGCAACGTGCTCAGGGCCACACACAGGGCAAGTGGCAGAGCTGGGGCTCAAATCCAGTTGATATGTTAAGCTGCACATTTGATCTGGGTAATGACAACTGCAAAGACAGCTTGGGGTGCATTTTTCAAAGCATCTTTTTCTTCACTCATATATCCATGTTCTGCCTCCCTTCACACCCAGGCTTCTTGGCTTTCCTGCATTCCATTTTACACCTGCACAGCATTGCTGGTCAGTGTGTGTGCACACAGACTCAACACACACACACACACACACACACTCCAAGGTGGACACTGCCCCTCAAGGAAGCCAGTAGAATCAAACTGAGTCAAGCTCCACAGAAGAATCACATGGTTCTTAAAATTAATAAGTCCTTTTCCAAACAGGCCAGAGCAACAGTGGAGCCAAATGACATCCAAGCAGCACAGCCAATAAATTAATTTCATGTAGAATAAATAAATAAAAACCCATTGATATAAAGTTCTCATTACAACACGGATTCCCCAGCAAGGGTATCATCTTGTTAACCTGTCTTGGAGCCGAGCTTTTCCCAGGTCCCCTGTGCCTAACAACGATTCCACATCAAATGCAGAAAAGATGGACCTCTCTAGACATCCCACTGCATATAAAAAACACTCAGCCTTCTTGTCAGCCACACAGAAGTGTGTTCTGTGTGAAGAATCCCCCAGTCACATGCAGCCAGCAAATCTGGGGAAGACTTTGCCTTCCTAGACAATGAAGGGCAAATGTGACCATTCTGACTCAAGAACAGTATGGAGGCTTTTTGTAGGAACTGGCTGTTGAGTTTCCAGAAGATTCTGAGGACTGTTAATAAAAACTAATGGTAGAAGATTTTACTGTAGAGCCAGAAATCCTCAGGAGAAGGGGAGGCATGTTGGTGGCTCACTGATGAAATGCAGAATCCCCCAAATCAGAATTTGTAGTAACTCGGTCAGGGCTGAGTGTCCCTTCAGCATTGCTGGAAAACAAGAGGGTTCAGTAAGGAAATGGCTAATGCAAAGAAGGAAAGGGGTGGAGAGCTGGATAATCTCATTAATAATAATATTCATTTAGAGTTCATAAATATGCAACACCTGTTCTGGGGCAGGCACGCACTAGAGAGCTGGCTGTACCTTGGTGGTGGAGAAAGTACATGTGTAGCCTCGTGGAGCTCACAGTGCAAGAGGCAGAGCTGGCACACAGGGAAGCATGGGGTTATCGCCACTACGTAAGCTGGACCTGCCCACCCACCACCCTCATCCTACGTCCCTTCCCCAAGCGACAGACACAGGGGTTCACCTGCCTTTGAAACACAGCCCAGGGCCTTTCTACTCACTGCTCCGCCCTCTGGAAGTTTCTCCATCCAGCCTTGGTTTGAATGAGCTGGCTCATTCAGGGGAGCCACCCACCTGCCTGTAGAGAGTCCCCTCTCCCCATCTCCTTCCTCCCCCATGAGCTGACGGTCTTGACCCTGCTGATTTCCTTCACAAAGCATGTTCAGATCTTGTACACTAATTTTTACTATCTGTCTTTCAAGCCAGAGTGTCAGCTCCAAGGAGGCAGGTGCTTTCCTCTGCCTGGTACACCACTGTAAATCTGGTGCGTGCATGAGCGCCCGCACATGGAGGGCATCCAGAAGATGTTTTAGTACCAAGAAAGGAAAAATAACCTATGAGGTATGGAGACCTGAGCTAAAGAGGTGGCTGGGGATGGTGGAGCTCTGTTAAGCACAAGCTGAGGGGAAAGCTCTCCAGACAGAGGAGAAATCACATTCAGAGGCTCCAAGACAAGAGCGCCATGACTAAATACAGACCATCAGGCATGGCTGGAGAGGAGGGCAGGGCCAGGTTAAGGAGTTTCAAGTCTGCTTCAGATGTGGCAGGAGGAGCCTGAAGGGCTTAAAGCAGATGTAGGAATTGACCTGGCTACTGACTAGAGAATGGATTATAAGAAGACGGAGTAGAGGTGAGGAGACAAATTAGAAACTTCTGCAATCTCCAGGTGAGAAAGAATGCCCAGGACAGGGTGGAGATAGAGAGAAGTCAACGGATTAGATGTCCTGAGGCAGACTCTGCAGGCTGATGAGGGGCTGACTGTGAGTCTCAGGAGAGCAGAGGTGCAGCATAAAACCCAGGTGCAGGTGCAGGGATTGAGAAATGGTGCGATACAGGTGCCCCTTCCTGAGGAGGGGAAGACCAGGGACACTGTGGGGGGGGGATCAAGAGTTAAGTTGTGGACATATGACATTTGAAATGCCTGTGAGTCCCCAAGAGAAGGTGCCAGAGAAGCAGTGATATCGTAGCCCAGAGCTCAGATGGGAGATCTCAGCTGGAGATTTTTTTTTTCAGTTAGGATTATTTATGTATAAAAGGTTTTTAAAACCAAGGAAATGAGTGCAGTCATCTGGGAGAAGAGTGTACAAGAGAAAAGGATCCAAGATTAAGTTCCTAAGAAAGTCCAAAAGAAAATGAGCCAGCAAGGGACACTGAAAAAGAGATGGAGGACCCTGAGTAGGGGAAGGACGTGGATGTCCCATGGAAGTGGCAGGAAAGAGTGTTGTAAAGGGAGAGAGAGGTCAGATGTGTTACTAGAGAGAAAGAAAGATTGAAACTAGAAAAAAGCCACTGAATGTGGCAACACGGAGGTCACCGGGAGTTGTAGGGACAGATGCTAGTCTATAGGGGTTAAAAAGGAATTGGCAAACAAAGAAGACAAAATGTGTAATGGAATGAACTGTACGTCACAGAAAAGAATTGTTGAAGCCCTGCTCACCTGTACCTCAGAGTGACCTTATTTGGAAAGTGTTGCTACAGATGTAGCTAAGCAAGTTAAAATGAGGTCCTACAGGAGCGGGGTCGGCACTTATTCCAATATGACTGCTGTCCTTTTCTATTATTATTTTCTTGAAAAAAGCTTTATTTTTTTTAATACTTGGTTTATGGCTTGTTGGAGGGTTGCAATGTGGTTGGTTAAAAAGATGCCTTCTGGGTGGAAGTTGGGGCTCAGGCAGGAGCCTGGATGCCAGGGGAATGCACAGCTCCCCAGCCCACCCCCAAAGGCCTCTGGGCACTGGAGGCTCCTAGTTGTGCTTCAGGATGAGCATTTGGAGCAGATGCTCATCCAGCCCGGGCTGCAGGCCCACCAGCCTGCACAGGTCGGTCAAGTGGTCGCCCATCCTCTTGATGAGTTTTACCTCCCCCTCTAGGAGATGGCTTTCCAAGAAGTCATAGAGATGAGAGTGCATTTTGGCAGAACCCAGGAAATGCAGATCCAAAGGGGCATGGTTCAGGTTCTTCAGGGCCCCAGTGTCTTCCATGACAACCAAGGATTTCCCCCACTCATCTTGGGATGGCTTCTGGGCATCCTGCACGCAATGACTGTTTTGCATCTTCAAGAGATGCTCAGCACCCCATGCTTCATCTTCAACAACCCACGGAAGAGGTTCAAGCACTCCAGGACCCCATGGTGCTGATCGAAACAGAAGCCCGGAGAGAAGCAGGTGTAGGCGGCCTGCAGGTGCAGCTTGACCCAGCAGTTGACGGAGGCCTCCACATCAGCAGAGTAATTCTGATGGATCTGGGAGCTCATGGCTGGTCAGCAATGAGGAGCTAACCACACACACACACACACAGAAATGGTGACAGCTGGCCCTGGGCTCAGGGTGGATAAGAAGACGGTCCTGGAGGTTGTAACTGGAGAGGACATTGGAGGGTGGTTGGAGGCTGAAGAGAGGGGAATGGTCCCCAGTTCTGTTCTGACCAAACACTGTTGAAGCAGGAGACAGATCTGTGGGACTGCTGGGTGCACTGTCCACTGGCATCCTTTTAAGACGAGGAATCTGGACATGTGCTGACAGGATGAGCAGTGAGCACCCTGTGGCGGCTGAGATAGAGAACACCATGGATTGCTGGCAAGCCCCCACCAGGAGCCCAGAGCGGCACGTGGAGCAGATTCTTCCCTACAGGTTTAAAAGAAAGCATGGCCCTGAAGATGCCTGGATTACTGTCTCCAGAACTGGTGATACAGTACATTTCTGTTTTTATTAAGCCAATAGCCCTAGGAAACTAAGACGGCATGTATAGACAGTTCCTTTGTAAGCATTTGTAAAAGGGGTAGAAAAATAAGGGAAATGGAGGGAGGGAAATGTGGAGTTAAGAATGACCTTTTTAAGGAATGGGAGACATTATAGCTGGTTTAGAAACTAATCTGAACTACGCAGCAGGGAAAGAGAGGTAGAAAATGCCAGCAAGAGAAGAGTTACTCGAACAGGCAGTGTCCTTGAAGAAGTTTAGAAGGGAGAGTCTCCAAAGCATATGGAGAGAGACTGCTTTTAGTTAGAGGAAGTTCACATCCTCACCGTGGAGAAGGGGATGACAGGGAGGGGAAGAAAAGAGAGGAGGAGGGTTAGAGACAGAAAGACAAGAGTGTTTGTGACCCACAGCTTCCATCTTCCCAATGAAGGACAAAGCAAAGTCGCCCACTAGATGTGTAGCCAAGGTGGTTTGAGGAGGATGGATGAGATTTGAAACAGTGGTGAGAAGCGTAGGCAAGCATGGCTGCTAGAGAAACTGCTAAATAATAATTACAACTTTCATTTTAAAGAGTTCTCTCCTATTTGATCTCCACAATCACCTCAGAAAGCAGAGGGAACAGCTATTAAAAGTCTCACTTTACAGACTAAAGGACTCAGAAGGGCTGGAACTAGAGGGCTTACCCTCCAAATTAAACCCCAAACTCTTCACTGTCCACAGAATAAATTTGTCCACAACTTCAGTTCCCTTCAGGCCATTGGCACGGTCATTACAGTGGTCACCTTAAAGCTGACTTCCTAATGGCGGCTCCATCCAACATTTGTCACATCTGGGACAAATGTAGTTGGTAGACAAAACTGGACTCCTCAAAAATCCTTCCACTAAGTCAGGTCAGCCTTCTCCTCATGATTTTGTCACATGGGTTCACCTCAGTCTGCAAGTCCCAAAACCAGGACCCGGCATCTGGAAGTTAACACTCACCTTTCTGCTCCCAGGACGAACGCAAAGCCCAGAAAACCAAATCATGGGTTGTTTTGTTGTTGTTCTTGTTGTTGTTGTCGTTGTAAAGAAAAAGAGAGAAGAAAAGGAATTCACGCTAATTAAATTGTCTGTGTGCACCAGCCCATGTTGGCCTCCTAGTAGTGGGATGTGCTGGTGAAAGGCTGCTCTGACGTACAAAAGCTCAAGAGATTTCCAGGAGAAATGCAGATTTGAATCTGGGGACTGAAGACAGACTCGGGAAAGGAGACAGTTCGGGGGTGGGGGAGGGAACACAAGACCAAGCCCCCCACCTCCCTCAAGTCCTTGCTCAAATGTATTTTTCCAGTGAGAAGTATGCTGACCACCCAACCTTCAGCTGCACACTGCCACCCCCACCCCAGCTCCCTCTCATCCGGCTTCTCTGAAATAGCACTGACACCTTCCAATGTGCAATTGACTTATTTGGTTCAGTTGTGTAGCCCAAGTGCCTGGAACATGGAATGTGACATGCTCAGTAAATAGGCATGCATGTTCCCTGAGAGTCTGCACCAAAGGACAGATTTTCATCTGGATGGGTGGCTCTATCTTATTGTGAAGGAAACCTCCAAACCTTTTCTGCTCATGCAAATTGGAAAAAAATTTGACCATGCACCCAACACATGACTAATTTATTCATATTTTATTTGTTTAATTATATGTATTGTTATATAATATATGTATATATGTATATATGTGTATATGTATGTGTATTATATATGTAATTATATATGTATTATTGTGCACATAATATAAGCATACCATGCCCCAAATTTTTGTCTAAAAAACTTTGTAATTAAATATAGATTAAAACAAATACTTTTTCACTTTTATTTTTTATTTTTTATTCTTATTCTGATTCTTTCTGATGTAAAGAAAATGTTCAGAAATAGATTTTGGTGATGAATGCATAACTACGTGATCGTACTGTGAACAATTGATTGTACACCATGGATGATTGTATGGTATGTGAATATATTTCAATAAAACTAAATTAAAAATAATAATAATAATAAAAAAATACTAATAGAGGTTATATTTTCCTCCAGTACCAAAATGGGGTGCCTTCTTGACATAAGACACTGTCCTAAATAATAATTGAGCACATATTACATGCCAGGCACGTGGCAGTTACCTCAATAATCCTCCCACACCCCTATTAGATCAGATAGTGCACCCACATAACGGCTGAGAAAACTGAGGCTCAGAAACATTAAGTAACTGGATCTATACACCTAATTAGGGGCAGGACCAGGATGAAAACCTCGGGGTGTCCAAATCCAGAACCCATGAGCTGCTGCTGCAGGGCTGGGACAGACTGCAACCTGGAGTTACAGCGAGAGGGAGGCAAGTGAGGATTCCCAGCACACGTCCCCAGCTCACCACCCCACCCACATGGACACAGCCGACACCACGGGACGCCCAGCTCCACATCCGGGGAGCCGCCACCGGGCTCATCCAGCCAGAGACCCTGTGAGTGTTCTGCACACCCAGGTCCGCTGGCACGTGCCTCCACACTCGTGCCGCTACCAGAAACCAAAAGTTTCCCAAGTCCTGGGTGGCCAAGGTGACCAAAATAACAACCCAGCTATGCCAAGGTCGTCTGTGTCCCAGTGGGAGGGGCAGTCTCCACTGAACTGTCAACACGCCCCCTTTCACTCTCCAGTCTGTCCCATAAATTACGTGGCCTCCCAGTCTATGCCCCAGCTCAGTGCACACAAGCTGGGCCCAAGAGCCACTTGCATGAGGATGGAAAATGCTGATTCCTCATGCATGCCGGGGGAGCCCCAGGAGGGCACCACAGCAGGCTTCCCAGCAGCAGCGCTCTCCCCAAGGAACCGAGCGTGCCTGCCTGCAGGCACTTCACATCTGGGACCCCAGACACCCTGGGCTGGCTGGGCCTCCTTACCCTTAAATCACCCCCGTCGCAGCCCCCCAGGCCTCCAGCGCCACTCGGCCTCACCGCAGCAGGAAAACATCACCACGGACATCAATGGAAAGTTTGCCGGGACACCGCAGAGCAGGTAAACTGTGGCTTGGGCTTTATTATTTGGATTTTCTGGGCCAACAGAACCAGACAGCTTCTTTGAAGCCCAAAGCTGACACCAGATCTGGAAAAAGGCAAGGAAAGGAGGGCGGTCGGGCAGCCAGGCTCAGGGCCACCCTGAGCGGAACCTCCAGGCCGGGGAGCTGCTCTAGCCAGGGTCAGGTGGCCGGGGCTTTCCTTCCTGGTGTCCCTCCCTGGGAAGAGGGTCTGATCCTCGACCTCCTGGGAGAGGAGAAGGGCCTGGAAACCCACCCAGAAGTTCACAGTGAGGCTCATCTGCCAGGAGGCTGCAGTTCACAGCGGCCAAAATCGAAAGTCGCTCATCATCAAAGGTATCCTGGAACATCCCCTAAATCATTCATAAATTACCAGCCCCAGACCCTGAGTTCAGAAACCCACATTTATTTTCTCTGTCTCTTGGCCGTAGTTCCTTTCCCTGAAGCAATGGAAGTAGAGGCAGTATGGGGGAGCAACGGGACAAATAAAGGGACTTCAGTTCTCTTTCTAATTTTGTTTTTGGTGTGGAAAACATAGCAGGGTGTATGTTACATGACTCCACTCTGTCATGTGCTCACCTCCCACCTAAAAGCACAAGCTGAGTCTGGGCCCAGGGAAAGCAGAATGGTCTAAGGGCAAACTATTTTTGGCATAACCATTCTTGAAATTATAAAGATCTTTTACGTTATTAAAAAATTTTTGGATATATATGTGTGTGTTGTTGTGTGTGTGTTACTGAGTAAAAATTTTTTAAAAACCATAGGACTGTACAACACACAGCCCTAATGTAAACTATGGGCCCCAGTTAATAGTATAATTATAACAATATTGTTTCATCAATTGTAACGGAGGTACAGCAGCAACGCAAGTTGTTAATAATAGGGAAAACTGTGGTGGGGGAGATACATGAGAACTCTGCATTTTCTATATGATTTTTATGTAAACCTACAACTTCTCTAATACAAAATTAATTAAAAATACCCAGAGATTTGTTCTTTGTGTGGCTGGTTTCCATGCCTTAGCAGACAGAAGGGCAGGAGACCCTGATTGTGTCTTGGTTCTGCCACTAAATTGCCACGAGGCTGAGGACAGGGCTGCACCCCTTTCTCAGCCTCAGTTTCCCCATGTGCACATTTGGGGTCTTGGCCTAGACATCTGTGAACCCAATGGGGCCTGCGCAGGGATGAGTGACCCTGACTTCCCAATGGGACAGCCTGCTGGCTCCCACCTGGCTCTGCTTCGGTGTCCCAGGGAGAGCGAGGAAGGCAGCAGCTGGCTCTGCGGCTCCTTACCGGCGTAGACGAGGCCTGTGAACTTCTCCTTGTCCGCCATGGTGCACGAGCTCACTGCCGGGCAGCCCCCAGAGACTTAAGAATCAAAACTTGCTAAAACTGGGTGCAAATGCCTGGTTTCACTCCTGGAGTCCTGGCCTGGCCTCCTGCTCACCAGTTCGTTCCTTCCTGAGTCTCGGAGTAAGAGATGGCGGGACCCTGAGAGAGCTGTGCTGAGTCCGGACAAGCACCTCCGAGGCAGCCCGTGGACACCTGTCCGGAGCCTCTTCCAGGCGGCCAGGTTTCAGGGCAGCTCCCAAACGTGGTGGGTTGTTCCCACAAGCAGAGGGAGAAGGTGGGAGCCTCTGTTCTGTGAGCTCCTTGAGGAGTTCCCCACAACCATCCCTCACCCCACTCCCAGGCCCAACGCAGAGCTGTGGGAGCCCCTTGATTGTTCCCCCCCAGATGCTTCGGCTAACATATAGGTCCAAAGGGAACCCAATATCTATGGTCCTAATTTCCAAAAGCTGAAGATGTTGCTCTGGGATATGCTCCCAGTCAGGGACAAAAAATTAAAGAAAGAGAAATGGAAAGCTGGATACACAGAGTTTTACCCAAAAGACTCGAGGCTTGTGAGTGCTGTGTGATTTAGCAGAAGCAGCCCTCCCTGTCCATAAAGAGTTCAGCCCAAGGCTAGAAGATGCAACCCCAAGGATCGTTAAGGTGACAAACCTCAGGTTTGGGGTCCCCAGAACAGCCAGCCCCACCCCACCCCCACAGCCCAGTCCAGGCCCACGATGACGGGAGAGCCTCCTCACAGGGCACACCCAGCCCTCCTGAAGCGAGCCCTGGCATGAGCCTTCCCGGGGCACTCGGTGTAGCCCAGTGTAGCAGGAAGAGGAGGCAGGTAAAGCCCAAGCCCCAAGGATGAACGAGAATTGGCCTGAGCAAAACCAAAAAAAAAAGAAACTCAATCCTACCTGCATTAACTGATACCTTTTGCAAGCATTCGTCATTTCTGCCGCAAGAAGTTTATAGACACAAAAGAAATAAACTGAAAGCAATTATTAATATCGGCTATAAGAGTAGCTATTAATCTGCCCTGTGAGATTAAAAGATTATTTCCATGCTATTGATCAGAAAGCTAAAAATAGTGATCATTCATTGGACGCTAAATATAAGTCAGGCAGGTTCCAAGTTCTTCCAGGAGCATCTCGCTTAAACTTCATTAACGCCCACATGTGGGAGGTTCCGCTATCAAATTCATTTTGCAAGTGAGCAGACTGGAGCCCAGAGAGGTAAAGGAATTTGGTCAGGGTCACACAGCTAACCGGTGGTAGAGCTCGCATCTGAGCCCGAGACGACTGACTCAGCCTCTACCTCGAGCAGCCTCACATCAAGGTCAAAGATGGTGAGTGGTTTCCCAGTCACACGGGTGATGTGCTGAGAGCCCCAGACTGAAGCCCAGGCCCTCGGGCATCCTGGCCAGTGCATCCCGGGGACCTGGGGGGTGAGGGTGGTGAGGAGGGTACCGTCTGCAGCCCCAGTCTCAGGCCCTGCAACATTCTCCACGAGCAGGTGCTTCAGAGACCAGTAAAGTCCAGGGGTGTGATCTGGGGCTTGGATCTGGGGCAGAAGTGCACCCTCACGTCAGGAAACTCAGACACCTCCATCCATCGCAGATCAGCCAGCCCCCCTGCAAGCCAGTCTGCTCTCTCTCCCCGTATTCTCCTACCCAGAAACCTGGCTGCCATCTACACCCATCCCTCACACCTTCACAGGGGCCAAGGGGCATGAATCACTTCTCTCTGTCAAGGTTATATTTTCTTGCTTTAAAAAGAGCACCTATTCTTCTTCTTATTCTGAGAAGGGGAAAAAAAGTTGCCTCTGTTTTTGGCTTAGAAGGTGGCTGAATTTTTCAATATATTCATGCAAACGAGATATTTCATCTCATGGATTTTATCCCAGTTCTGTCTATGCACATTTTAAATAAATTAAGATGAAATAAATCCATTTTATTATATTACCCAGTGCCATCTCCATGAAATAATGCCCATATTTGTATTTCCTAAGGAATGTTGACATGGCTAAAAATGTTGCAGCAAGTGTAATCTTTGAGGATTGTGCTGCCAGAAAAAAAAATAAATCTAGGCCTTTGTTTAGAGCCTAGAGTGGCACCACTTTTGATTGAAATGGCTTGAAATATCTATCCCCAAAACATGGACGAGGCAGTAAAGTATACAGAATTGATCACCGTTGGCTCAGAAACAAAAGTAGTGTGCCTTCCTTTGTTTTCTTAACATCTGTTCTCTCCTTCCAAGCATAAACCAAACCATAGAAATAAATTACACAAGCTCCCTTTTTTAGAGAAGGATAGGAGAGGATTTGCAGGGGCCAGCCAAGCTCCCAGGCACTTTCCAGTCCCTGTGCTGCAGCCATGGAAACTCCAGACCATCTTCTTGTTCTGTGCTGGCACTGACCACGAACACTTCGGCATCTCCATGTTCCACTTCCTTCATGAGACGAAGAGAAGAATGTGGATCCAGAGAGAAAAAGCCTCCCTTCCTGTAGCATCTTATTTTCCTTCAAAGGACAGATGGCCTAGCACAGGTGACACCTGTGAAGTCAACATAGACACAAAGCCGGTTTCTATAATGTACTGGCAGTCAGGGACAAGAAGCACTAAGGAAGGCAAAGCCAAAGATGCAGCTCGCTTGCTTGCTTCTTTTGTCCAGGAGGCAGAAAACATAGAGGGGACTGGATGGTAGTTCACTGTGCCAACTGGAGCCTTGCCAAATCCTTCTGACTAAGGCTGAGGTTTTTGCAGAGCTCAAAGTATAAGGCAGAGGTAGGAAAAGTAGGGCTGAAGGTGTAACTCACCCATTCCCATCTAAAGTCCTGGACCGTCTCTCCTCCTCCCACCTCCTCCACATCTTTCCACCACCGCCGACGTTGCTCACCCCCCACT
>PVKY010007797.1:0-14594 GCA_004027775.1 Bradypus variegatus
AGCTCACGTATGAGTCTTCCTCTCCCACTGAAGTTGCCATGTGCCTAGAAAACATGGCAATATATCAGACAGACCAACCTGCTGTGGAGAGCCATTCTCTACTGGCATTTTCGGTTTGAGGTTGTGGACTGCTGTGAATGATCTGTGTGTGTGCTCCTTTCCTTCCGTGGACAGTGGATGCTCTGTGGCTCCCGGCCCCGGGCGGTGTCTCTCTGGAGCCCACCAGGCATGCATGGTCTGCAGCCCCCTCCCCCTGGGCCCAGCATGCCTTGGGGAGCACCCGGCCTGGCCCCGAGGTCACGGCCTGAACCAGGGTGTCCTTGGGGAGCACCTGGCCTGGCCCCGAGGTCCCCTGTGAATCAGATGCCTGCAGACACTTCTCGGCCTCCCTGCTTCTAGCTCCCTCAAGGCCTTGCATGTCATGGGCACTTTGCTAACTCCTTGCTGAGGGAATAAGCATCTCAAAAAGCTGGTGGGCTCAGGCTGCTGGGGCCTTTTCTCTGTGGAGTGAGTATGCCTGGCTCTGGGTAAGACCTGGCTTCGGGGGAATAAATAAAAAAAAGCACCAGGTAAGCACTAAGAGCACGAATGGCCGGCAGGCTTGGCTGACCTGGGCTCTCTAGCTGACTGCCCAAGGCTGCCCTACACACACTCAGCCGTGCTCAGAGGCAAACCCAGATATTGTTTCCAGTCACCTCTATGGCCAGGGCCACTGCCCTGGGTGACTCGCTGGGAAAGCTCCATGCCAGTGGGCAAGAGGGTGGAAGCACCCCGACCCTTCCCCTGTTGTCGCCCTGCTCTGGGCTGCTCCACCCCTCTCCTGCTCCAGCTGAAACGCAGTTGCGCCTACACACAGGAAGATGGGGTGAGAATGCACGCCACAAAGAGACAGATTGGTGTGCACGGTGGGAGTGCTCCAAGGCACACACGCGTGTGGATGGAGGGGGTTTTCACGAGGAAGACTGATTGCATGTGATTGCACAGAAGCACTGCGGGCAGCTGGTGGATGGCAGGAACCACAGCCCAGCGGCCACCCTCCCCCAAGTCCCACACATCTCCCTGGTTTTGTACACTGGGTCCCATATCTCCCAGCAGCTGCCAGGGAGGCTTGGCTGAGCCCAGGAGGGGGACAGTGGGGACCCCAGGCTCAGTGATGGCACTGGGGGGGGTGTACCTGTGACATCAGGTCCCCAGTTAGACGGGCAGTTTGGGGCACTCGGAAAGGGCCCTCCTGCTGCAGCTAAGCTCTAACCTGCAGGCGAACCCCAAGTGGGGTACCTGGTCCACAGGGGCACAGGGCACCCCAGCTTTGGCCAGTATTTGCTGATCCCCTAGAGGCCACCTGGCCGACCCCATCTGGTGTCTTCTTTACCTTATGGCAAGTTGGAGGATGCTGATGTTAAGTCGTGGAGGGAAAGGAAGGGCAGAAAGGGCATTCTGCAGGGAAATTGCGATGGAGCTTTGGATCCCTAATGTCCTTGTCCCGGGGAAGCGGCGCTGGCGTGCATGCCCCCCCTACCCGGGGGCCCCAGAGGAGCCGTTCCTCCATCTTACCCATACGAAGTCAGCTCTCGGGCTTTCAGGACGGCGATGACGCGGCCCCGCTGGGCCCCCGACTCCTTCTCTAGGCCAATGATGATAACATCTCCACCACGCCTAGGAAACCAAGACCGAAAGGGGAAGCTTTTGGTCCACAGCCGGTCTCCCCTGGGGAAACGGATCTGGCGTGCAGTAAAAGCAGGGTTACGCGAGCAGGCTATCTCCACTGACAGATTACATTACCGCGAGGGCACCAAAGCTGAGGCCGAGAAAAACTTTCCCAGTAGGAAATTTAATCACAGAGGACCGTGGCCGCCTGGCCCCGCTCATTTTGTTGCTCTTTTTTAGCTTTCCACCAGGCAGATGAGCGTTAGTGCAGCTATTAGTACAATTGTTGAAGAGATGGTTCCAGATTCCAAAATAGGGGAAAACAGGTTCATAGAAGAACAGCTCTTGGTGGATTTTGGCATTATCTTTAAGGATGTCTTAGGGGATCCCACCCAAGCTAGAGCGGTCAGCAGGCACGGGCCTGCCTGCCCGTCCGCACTGTCGGGACATGTACCTGGGCACCCAGATGAGGTCTTTCACGGCCAGGATCTTCACGGCCTGCAGGTGATGGCTGAAGGCGTCTCCGTCTACAGGCGTCAGGCAGTGTCCAGGCTGGTTGGAATAAACGTTGAGCTCGTCCTCGTAGTCCGTGGAGAAGGGCGTGCTGGAAAAGCTGGCCGGAGAGCTGGGCAGGCTGGCCGGGCACCCGGCGGGCCGGCAGGGCGGGGACGAGGAGTAGGACGACATGGAGCAATAGTCGGTCAGCGAGTCCTGGTGAGTGAGGATCTGTGTGCCCAGCTCTTTGCTATACATGATGCTCACGTCTGTGATGCCATCCCCCACAGGCTCCTTCAGGCCAGCTGTGCAGCCGCTGCCCAGGGTCTCGGGCCCCACCAGCGGGTGTACCGGAAACACGTCCCTGAGGGGGCTGGGGTCTCCGCAGAAGTAGCGGGCGCAGAGTTGGTAGGTGGCTGCGTGGAACATGACCAAGCAGTTGGCCTTGTCGTCCAGGCACCAGACCACTTCCTCCCCCCGGCACTCAGAGCTGCAGGTGATGGACGTGACCACAGATGGTGCCGAGTAGGGCTCCAGCCGCCGGGTGATCTCCAAGGCCAAGCAGTCAATGACCAGGAGGCCTGGCCCGTTGCTATACCAGACCTCGGAGCCACTGTTGGCCACCTCCATGGCCCGCACGGGGTAGGGGTTCTGCCGTGCGTCTTCGTCGGGGATGCTGAACTTGGCCCTGTTGGCTGTGTGTGAGCACAGGTAGGAGCAGCTGTCGTCTGGGGCACCCCGTATCACTGGGAATGCAGCCACCAGCCCGTCGGCCAGGCCCGCCAGCACCAGGTAGGAATTCTGCAGGACGAGACAGGGGTAGCGTGAGTCCTCTCTTCTGGCACGTTCCAGGGGAGAAGCAGCAGGCTTGAGATGCACCCCCATGCCATGCTCTTTCCACCAACTCCCTGAGTTCAAGTCTTACTCTAAAGCTATGAAAATCAGTATCATTCGGTGTGGGCACAAGATTGGCACAGAGATTAGTGTAACAGAATAGAGAGTCCTGAAGTAGAGCCCACACAGAGTTGGGCAGCTGAATTTTGAGAAAGGAGCCAAGAAATTCAATAGAGTAAGGGCAAGTCTTTTCAACAGCTGGAAAAGACCAGAACAACTGGATAAACATATTTAAGAAAATGGGTCTTGACGCCCTACTTCACACCACAGATAAAAGTTAACTTGACCTAGATTATAGGCCTAAACTAAAAGTTAAAACCAGGAAGCTTCTAGAAGAACAAAATATAAGAACTAAGAAGCTCTCCAAGACTTTGGAGTAAGCAAATATTTCCTAGTACGAGTTGCAAAAGAAAAAACAATTAATACGTTAGATTGCATCGATATGAAAGAGCAAGCTCCAGCTTGGGAGGGAATATTTGCAAATCATGGGTCAGAGAAAGAAATGTGTGTTTACCACCATGCTCCAGAGAAAGGCTCTCTCAACGATGAGGGGCTGCCAGCGAAAGCGTCTGGAAATGATGCCCCGGGATGGGTGCTGACCAGGCCCAGAAGAGTCACCTTGTTCTGCCGCCCCTGAGCAGTACAGGACTCTGCCACGGGAAAGTCTGGCCATGGGACACGTCAGGGGTGCCCGCTATCCTTCGGCGGCCTGCCACTTCACAGCACCCACAGCAAGCAGCTGCCTTGTATTCAGGGACCTCACCAGGCCCTCAGCAAGGATTCCCTTCTGAGCCTGGGGTGTTTTGCTCACTGCTTCCCGCCTGCTTCCCTCCCACTGGACAGAGTGTGCCAACAGGGCAGGACCATGTCGGCGTGCCCACCACTGTGTCCTCACATGGGAAGGGGCCGAGTCTTGTTTACTCCTGAGACCCTGGAATGTCATGTGGTTTTCTGCACCTCGTAGCGGGTTTGCTCAGCATTGAATTCTTGAAGAATTAAATAGACTCATGTTGGCACTTCTAACTCACTACACTCTCGTGCTCCCAGCCTTACTGCATCTACGCTGAAATGCCAGCTGACCGGCTGGTGGGGATGAGGTCCTTGCGTGCCCCCATCTTCCCATCCAGCCTGAGATCCCTCCAGTTCCCAAAGATCACGGGGCAGAGGCCAAAAGAGCAAGGACAGTGCTGAAAGCTCAACCTCACCCCAAGGACTCCCCAGAGCCACTGGGCTGAGCTTGCTGGGGGCACAGCTTAGACAGCTGAGCTGGGCTGGGGTGGGGAAGGGCTCAGAAGAACAAAAGAGGAGCTGGGATGCAGGCCGGGAGCCAGGCCTCGTGCCAGCATGGGCGAAGGACAGAAAGCCTCACTGTTGGGAACTGGGGGGACGTGGGAAGGGCAGACTGTCTGAGGTAGGGCAGTGACCCAGCCTCGAGCTCACCGCGAGATCAGTAAACCTTAAGGAGCTTATCGAGTTCCATCTTCGGGATTTTCATGAAAGCCAGCAGCCAAGGCAAACAGGAGCAGAGTCTCTATCTAGAGCTGCTGGCCTGGCCTGGCAGGGCTGTGTGTGTGTGTGTGTGCACGTGTAGGCAGGCAGGGAGCTGCTGTCGGTGGCCGCGGCAGGGTGGGCACCCTGCACAGGTAGGCTCTGCACAGAGTCGGCTTTCTTCCCTCTGGTGGCACAGGAGGGGGTGCCCTGGCCTGGCCAGCAATGGCCTGAAATGAGGCTTTGTGTTGTGTTCTCTGCGCTCTGGGGCAGGCCGGGTCCAGAGAGAAGCCACAGACAGAAAGGATTGTAAGGTTAGCTTCAGACTTTATTTTTTACCAGGTGGAGAGAAGAGCACATATATTTCACTACTGTTGGGCAGCAAAAATAGCACTGCTCTGGTTTAGCGAGTGCATGCTCTGGGCAGGCGCCAGGCCCATTAGGCCTCGAGGTTCCTCCCACAATCTCTTATTATTCCCATTTTACAGATGGAAAAGACTGGAACAGGAGGATGATGGTCAACGTATTTTGACAAAGTAGCACCGTGTTTCTTTAGATGGAATTCTCAGAGCCTGGGAATATTCATTCATCCATTCTTCCATTCATCCATTTTTCCATCCATCCATCCATCCATCCATGCATCCATCCTTCCTTCCTTCTTTCCATCCATCCATCTATCCATCCATGCATCCATCTTCAATTCATCTATCCGCCCTCCCTCCCTCCCTCCCTCCCTTCCTTCCCTCCCTCCACCTTCCTTCCATCCATCCTTCCCTCCCTCCCTCTACCTTCCTTCCATCCATCCTTCCTTCCTTCCATCCATCCATCCATTCTTCCACCCATCTATCCTCCCTTCTTTCCCTCCCTCCTTCCTTCCTTCCTTCCTTCCTTCCTCCCTCCCTTCCTTTCTTCCTTCTATTTTCCTTCCTTCCATCCATCCAATAAGCACTCCTTGAGGGCTTTACTGTGAGTAAAGACCTTGTATTTTGCAAATCTGGCACCTCTCTGCAGACTGAGTAAGGAGAGTGTGAACAGGGAGCCTGGGCACAGTGGAGGGTGGGAGGGTGGGTAGAGTCTGGGGACAGGGGAAGATGTCTCAGTGGCTGAGGGACTTGGGGGAGGGGGCATCCCAGAGAAGGGCTCACTGCAGCTGGTTGAGAGAACTGAGAGCAGTTATTGTGGCAAAGATGTTGTCCCTGGCAGAGGATGGTGGGCCTGGAGGTTGGAACTTCGGGACCCATGGGATGGTGGGGGAGAGGAGTGTGGGGCACCCTACTGGACCCGGAGGCTGGGGTCTGGGATTGCCTATGAGCCCTGGAGAGAAGGCAGAGATGGGGGTAAGCAGAGCCAGCTGCCCCAGGGGTGGCCACTAGTATCACAAAGGGAAGAGGCTACGTGTGCAACGGTGCATTTGCACCTTTGGCAGACATTTCACCACCATGGTGGGGCGGGATGGGCTCTGGTGTTTGCATGTGGACGGCAAGGTCTCCACTTATCCTTTAGTTTTACCGGCTGTGCAGGTTTTCACACACTGGAAAGAGCACTAAGCTCTGAGTGCTGGCTCAGGGCTGCTGTGAATTTTCTTTCCTGCTCTCTAAGGTTGGCTTTGACCTGGATTTGGTGGCCCAAGAGTATGGGGCTGGATTGGTCCCCCACTTTTCCTTTCCCTCCCCCCACCCCACCCCTAGGCTGATCCCAGCTGGGAACAGTGACTTCAGACCTGCGCATCCCCTCCCCCTACCCCCTCACCTTTTTGATGACAGGAACTGCCAAGAAGCAGGTGACCACGGCTGGGGTGTCCAGGGCCCTCTGAGGCATGTTTAAGGGGCACATGCCTTTGAGGCTGTAGATGTAGATCTTCTGGTCCTGTGGATGCAGATGAGGCTGTGGTGAGAGCTGGTCTGGAAGTCGCCTGGCCTTGCCTAGGGGAGGTGGTGCACTCGGTTTGGGCAATTCCTTTTGTGCCTAAAACGTACCCTCTTTTGAGGCTTTCTGCTTGGTCACTCACAAACCTATTTCTGTTCTTTGTAGAAAATTTAAGAAATACGGAATATTTGAAAGAAGAAAACGAAAATTGCCTATAATCCATCAGAGTAAACCACTATTGGGATTTTGGGGACCTATCCTTGTAGAAGTTTCTCTGTGTGTGTGCATGAATATTATAGACAAAAGTGAGACCACCATGATGCTGTTTGCACTTTTCACGTAATGGTACACAGCGGGCAGAGCCCTGTATCCTTATCCATTCCATAGAGAGAAGCACATTCTAGCACCTCTTGGCTGTCTGTCCCTCTATGTATCTTAATCTGGCTAATCTCTTGCTATTAGATGTTTAGTCTGTTTCCGTGTTTCTCTACTACAAATTATACTGGGAAGAGCATTTTTATAGATGTGTGTATGTGTGCGCGCATGTATATTGGTTATTTCCTTAGAATAAAAACCGAAGTGGTTGAGGTCAAGGGGTGCACAGACTGTAGAGCTTTCTGTGATGCATTTGAACAATACTTCCAAACCGCCATCCAGCAAGCTTGCACAGGTTCAACTCCCCACCGGCAGCTTCTGGGTATTTGTTTTCCTGCATTCTTCTCGGGGTTTTCGGAAGACAGCCCCCCTGTTCCCCGGCCCCCAGCCTTCCTGTGACTTCTTTGCTGTGAAGGCCCAGAGGCCTTCAGAGCTGAGGGGATTTGTGGTGCATAGACCTGCTGGTGTCGCTGCAAATCCAGTCACTTAACCATACTGCTGGGCTTCTCCCTGCTCAGATTCCAGGCCCGGGAGTTAGGGTGCTGGGTCCCCATCCTGGGCTGGACTTCATTCTGGGGGTCTCATGGGTAATGAGCTGGGCTGCGGGATGCTAAAAATGTATTCCTTGTTTATTCATTGTCTATCTGAACTCATTTACCTGGGCGTCCTGCATTTTTGTTTGCTACATCCGGCCTTCCCAGGGAACCCCTGTTCCAGGGTGCACTCCCCACCCCAAGCTCCCCACTGAAGGTCACCTCGGTTGCAGTCCACAGTGAGCTCTGGACCTTGATCTGGCAGCTCAACCTCATCCCCGCACAGCTCATTCTCTGAACTTCTAGAAGGCCCTTCTCTGTGTTCACCACCGTGTAGTTCCTGCAAATGCAAAGCAGCGTGCTCAGTTTGCATGGCTGGAGGTCACGTCCCTCCTTCCCTCGAGTCCAAAGAGAATGCCTGGCCTCCAGGATGGATCTTCAGGGTCCTGGGGCTGAGCCTGGTTCTGCCTGTCTGACAGCGATCAGACATTTCAGGCAGGGAAAGGCCATTCCCGATGGGAAGAAAGAATCGCTGCTGTCTGCCACCCTGTTCACCAAGAGTTGCCCCAGCCTGAAGAAGGGGCACTAGGAGTTGGTCCATCATCTGTGCTGCTCCCCATTTCCCAGACCATATCCCGCCTGACCCGCCCCTTCCCACCCCAGGAAGGCGGGGAGCCCTTCGCTGGGAGAATGTCAACACCAAGGCTAAGGGCAAGGTGGGTGGATTTCAGAGGAGAATGGGCAGGGGACCTTCAAACGGGACCTCCAAGAGTCCACAAGAAGCTGCTGTTATTGGAGGAGGCTCACCAGGCATGGCCCCTCCAGTGTCACTGCCCCCCAGCCCTCCACTGTTCCAGGAGGCTGTATGATGGCCCATTGCATAGAAGGAGAAACCGAAGCTAGCTGTGGGGAGTAAGTCATTTACCCCAAGTCACACAGGTCTTTTCCTCCAACAAAGAGAATTAGTTAAATTAGTGGATAAGGAGTGTTAAATTTAAAGTTTTTTCCCACCATCAAATTTTGGAAACGCTTGTCATCATTGAAGGCTAACACACATTATTTGCAGACGATGGAAAAATGTGTGGAAAAAAATAGCAAGGAGAATTTTTTTTCATAGTTATATTTTCCTACTTTTCCAGTCTTTTTTCTATGTCTTTAAAAAATTAAATTAGGATATTATAAGTAGCTTTACATTTCAGTTTGAAAATTTTTGAAAATATAGAAAAGCATTAGGGATAATATAATTCCCCCAATGAGAATTTTGTCCTATTTGTACCCTGTTTAACTGCTTTTCCTCCTTCCATCCCCCCTCCTTCCTTTCCTTAATGAATAGAACATCACATCTAATGGATGAGAATCCCTTCATCCTATCCCCCAATATCGTTTCCATTCTGCTTTGGGGCAGAATCTCCCTATCAGCGAGTCCTGTGTCAGGCTACTGGCAAGCTTTTAAAAAACCTTCACAGGGGCCAGAAAGAGGCCTTTCCCTTCTCTTAGAAGTGGAGCCTTTTCTGTCCTGAACAAATTGCTGTAGATATCCTCTGTGAGTCTGTAAGACTGAACAGGTACATCATCACCAGGCCAACAGAGCAGCGCCCCTTCTAGAATCATCCGTGAGCACCCTGGGATTTCCTTAAGACTGATTTCCGAGATGTGGCGCTACCAGTCAGAGGGTGTTAGTATCATTAAGGCCCTTGATCCAGAGTGATAAACTGTTTTTCCGATGGACATGCAAATTTACACGCTTACCAGTTAGAATGACACGCCCTTGGCAGCCTGGTTGGTTGTCTTAAAAAAACTTTGCCAGTAGGATGGACAAAATAATAAAAGGCCAGTTGCAGGTTGAATTTACATTTCTTTGAATATTAGTAGGTTCGAATGTTAAATAAAATATGTTTATTAAAGTGGTACTTGGTGCCATTGCTACAAATTCATCAAAAATTTCCAAGCAAAGATGTTTGATGGAAACTTTAACTCGTGTCTTAGCAATACTGTATGTTTGTTTTTATTTTTAACAGTTTGAGGTAACACTTTACAAGAAGTCTGTAAAGCACTTATGTTTATATTTGAAACATTAAATAAGTGCTTTCATTGGCTTTTAATTCCACATTCTTTCTTTTGCAGACTTATTTTGGTTTTGAACCTTTATTTTTTTTAAGTACATGCTCTTATGTTTGCATGGTTCCATTGCTTCATTGGTGAATATTTCCCACAAATAACTTAGTTTGTAAACACTTCACCATCAATTATGGTTACAAAAATCAAGTCCAATATATAAGGAATCATACTTATTACTAAAATTACAAAGAACTCTTTTGGCCTTCATTTCTTTGGACCAATATTATCCCTCAGTTGACTGCTGACAGCTGCATTCAGAGATGTGATTTTTCTTTACAAAGAAATCTAATGAAGCGTGTCTTTCCATTTAAATAGGATTAAAGTCAATGCTACACATATTTTATATCTAATTTACCAATGAGGTTGAACAGGTTTCATTAAAATGTTTAATGATTTTAAAAATGAATAAAAGATATGTTATTACCCTCTGTTTACCTTTTCCAAAGAATATTCAGGTTCCTTGACTATTTTACTATTAAGATTTTGGTATCTTTTTCATTGATTTGTAATAATCCTTTATCTTGGTTGGTGGTTGTTCCTAGGTCATTCTAATGGGTAGAGCGAGGTTATATGAGTTTATTTTTCCTAAAGATAAAATACATCATGAGTTCATCCAACTTCAATTGAGAATGACAGGATTTTAGCTTACCCTATCTTATATCTGTTTCCCCGTTCCCCCAGGATGAAAATTATGGTTTTCAATAACATTAATGTAAGTACTTACTAGTTTTACCACATAATCAGAAACAATGTCTTAAAATAACTATAACAACACTACCACCAACAATATAATTTCTGAAAATAGTTTAATACACATACACACACACACACACGTATATATACTTTTTTTTGGCTTTGCTTTTTGTCCTTAGTCACTATTGCATCAGGAACATCGAGTCCATTACCGTGATTTAGAAAGGTTTATTTCTCAAGAGCAATATTTCTCATCCCTTCTGTCTTGTGTCAGAGCTGCCCATCCCATAAAAATCTGATGCAACTCCACAAAGACTAACCTCAAGAAAACAGCTTAGTATGGCTCCAGTTTCATCTTATTCAAGCCTTCTCTGCTTTCACCACCTGCAAATGTTTGCCCCTGTGCTTACTGGGACACGACTTGTGCTGTCTTATCTCTGAAGGGATCCCACTGGGCAGATGGGAAAGATGATTCCTGGCCAGACTGAAGAGGCTCCCATTGCATGGTGGGTTCTTGGGGCTTTCATCGTCTTAGATGCTGTCTCCCAATACCCCTTCCTTGTGGACCTGAAACTTCCTTCTCTTTCTTGCACCCATGGTCACACCCCAAATCTTGTCTTTACTAGGAGCTGCACCTCTTCCACAAACTCTGTGTCAGTCATCTACTGCCTGACCACAATCTCCTACTTTTTACGGCTTCGTCAAGTACCACAACTCGCAACACTTTTTGTACTGTGGCAAGACCCAGGATCTTTTTATAATTTCCATTGTTCCCTACTCAACCATTTTATGGACTCCCTTAGGTTCCATGGTCCATCTCCATAATTCACTCCCTTGAAAATGCCCTCAACTCCTGTCCTTCTGTCCCTCCAGGCAAAAGCCCGACTCTCTCTCCTTGCCTCTCCCACCATCTGGGGTAGTGGAATGTGGCTGGTGAAAGACCCATAGCTTTGCTCACTGGTCTCATTGCAAATGCATGGCCTCTCACCTCAAGTGGGCTTCAGTGCGCCTGCAATCACGCCAGACTTTCCCTTGCCTTCATGCCCGTTTTGTACTTCCTCCTTTCTCCTCAAATATCTGACACCTCCTCCCCACTCTCATCCTTCCTGCTGCTTCACTAAGAAAAAAGATGCACTTAGAAGAAACACCTACAATCTCTCTTTTTTTTTAAATAATTCAATTTTATTGAGATATATTCACATACCATGCAGTCATACAAAGCGTACAATCAGTTGTTCACAGTGCCACCATATAGTTGTGCATCCATCACCAAAATTAATTTTTGAACATTTTCATTACCACACACACTAAAGTAATAAGAATAAAAATTAAAGTGAAAAAGGACACTGGGTATTTTTTCTTTTTTTGCCCCCATTTTTCCACTCATCCATCCATACACTGGACAAAGGGAAGTGCGAGCCACATGGCTTTCCCAATCACATTGTGACCCCTCATGAGCTAGATCACAATCTCTTATTTTAAAGGGAACCCTCCCACTTTTTCTCTGGATCTCCTTCCCCTCTCACTTATTCAGGGCCTTCACTCCAAAAACTAACTGTCCTCCCTCTTCCACCCACATCTAATCTCCCATCCATCCACACAACCTCCCATCCATCCATCCATGATCCAGCCATCCATCCATCCATCCAACCATCTGATACACAATCATAGAGAACTTGCTAACTGTCCGGCACTGAGTAAAGGTTCCAAGGACGCCATGTCCCTACGCTTGAGTATAAAGACAAGGCAGGAAAACAAAGGCCATTAGCTTAACATGCTCAGTACTAGGAGGCTGCGTATGCAAAACATAAAGAAGGGAGAGTGTCTCCTAGATCAAAACATGTTGTCTCCTCTAATTTTAATGTCATAAAAACGTCCAGCAAGGAAAGAATTATCCAGGCCCAAGTCAGGATCAAGAAATAACTTTGTAGCAGGAAAACAGCTAAGATAGAGCTGAGGATTTTCAATGTGAAGGTTCAAATTATAATCTTAGTTTCAAGATAAACACAAGATACTTTGTCTAAGTCACCTGCTATGAAGAAGCCCTTACTTTTATTGCTCTGGTTTGTCTTTTCTATCTTGGGTAACAGCCATAGGTGCCTAGTTGACTGGTACATGCTTATGCCATTCTTAAAACAATTAAGCTGCAAATAGCTCCCATCTTAAAACAAACCCCTCACTGGACCCCACAGGCCTCTGGCAGATACTACCCTTCCCTTTGCTCCTCTTAGCTGGAAAACTGAAAGGATGGTCTAGACGTGCAGATGCCAGTCAGGCTTTCCACTCCACTGTCCACGGAAACAACTCTCCTCCAGGCCATCGTTGACCCTGTGCTGCCCACGGGGTGCTGCCCACTTCTCCCCCAGAAACACACGCAGGACACTGTGGGGCTTAGGAGATTACCTGGACTCCTCTTTGCCATCCCAAAACACCACGGTGTACTCCTGGCCCTGGGACGAGAAGAAGGACGTCTGCTTCCCACATGGCAGCACGTACATGAAGGCAGCGAAGGTGGGGTCCTTCATCTGGCTCACCACGGACACAGCCAGGGGCCGCTGTGGGGAGACGGCCACCAGGACGTGAGCAAGGGGCACTCACACCCAGATCATCCAAGGTTGCCCCAAAATGAGGGGCTGAAGGATGGCAGGAACCAACCCTTCCAGGCTCTCACTGGCCATGAGGACTTGACACTCAGCTGGTCAATTAGCCCAATGCCCCCACCCCAACACCCACACTCAAGGACATACCATCTTGCAAGGAAATTTCCTCTGACCTCACTTACTCCCAATTCATTAATTCACTAGGGCCGACCAATCTGATAAATGAGTGTTAACCTTGAAACCACTGGCCTTTTCCAGAAGACTGCAACATAACCCCTGCTTCTCATGAGCAAGCATTTCCCCCCATTCCTGTAAAAAGAGATACTTATATTCTCTGCTCTGGCACTGGTTCTATGTTGTTATAAAAGAGGCTGGTATATTTTCTTTATTTGCATGATAACATAAGACAGAAATTTGGGGGAGTGTGGTTTGAAAGTTCATTTTTCCTTAGAGTGTCATGCACATGAAGAGAATGAGACTAGATAACTTAGGAGCAGTGAGCAGGGAGGGGTCACTTGCAATTGTTACAGACCCTTAGTGAATGGCGAGCAGGCTCCAGCTATACACAGCACACTCTGGAGACCCATCACCTGAATGACAGCAGAAGAAGCCCCTGGCCCACCTGACTCTTGGCCCCTAAGGTACCTTCTCGGGCTTGGTGTCCCAGCACTCCATCATGAGGGCCTGCAGCCGATGGAACTGCACTTCCTCTGGCTGCCCCAGCACGGGGCGGATGCCCTTGGACAGCTTCTTGGCAATCTGAAGCTGGTGCTGGCCCAGTGCAGGCCTCTGTCCTGACAGCAACTCATAAAGCACCATTCCATAGGAGAACATGTCTACCTGGGCAGAGAGGTAAGTGGAATCAGGTCCCCTGCCAAGGCCCAGCAGCTTTTGCAAGCTGGACCTATGTGTAGAGAAAAGGGAGATACAATTAGACAAGGAAAATACTGGTCTTTGCCTAAAAGGAGACCATTATCAATCCATCCACCAATCTACCACTCATTTCTATCTGTCCAACCATCTGATTACCTGACCACCTGTCATTCTGTCCATTTATCCATCAATCCTCCCATCTATCCCTCCTTCTATCCATCCCTTCCTTCTATCCATCCATCCATCCAACCTCCCATGCATCTATCCATCTATTCATCCACCTCCCAACCACCAATCCATCCATACAACCATCCTTCTATCCATCTGTCCATCCATCCATCCCACCATCCATCCACCCAACCTCCCATGCATCTATCCATCTATTCATCCACCTCCCAACCACCAATCCATCCATACAACCATCCTTCTATCCATCTGTCCATCCATCCATCCATCCATCCATCCCACCATCCATCCATCCAACCTCCCATGCATCTATCCATCTATTCATCTATTTCCCAACCACCAATCCATCCATACAACCATCCTTCTATCCATCCGTCCGTCCATCCATCCATTTCCTATCCATCCATCCATCCACCTAACCATCATCTATCCTTCCATCCATCCATCCATCCATCCATCCATCCATCCTTCTATCCATCCATCCATCCATCCAACCTCCCATGTATCTATCCATCTATTCATCTATCTCCCATCCACCAATCTATCCATACAACCATTCTTCTATCTGTCCACCTGTCCATCCATCCATTCATCTATCTCTCCTTCCATCCAACCTCTTATCTATTCATCCATCCTCCCATCCATCCTTCCATCCATTCTTCCATCCATTCATCCATCCCCTATCCCTCCACCCATCCATCCATCCTTCTATCCATCCACCCATCCATCCATCCTTCTATCCATCCATCCATCCATCCATCCATCCATCCATCCATCCATCCATCCAATAGACACTCACTGAGAACTTGCTAACTGTCCAGCACTG
>PVKY010007798.1:0-14601 GCA_004027775.1 Bradypus variegatus
AGGAGTTTAGAGGGCTGTTGGTATGGGTTGCTCCTGTAGAAGAAGACACATCTATCTAGCTGTGGGGTAGAAAGGTTCATTATAGCTGGAACATGGGGTTCAAGTGAGGGGCTAAGATGTGACAGGGATCTGGGGTGGTCTTATTAATTGCTTGGGCTTTATCCTAAGAACAAGGGTTTTTTAAAGTCAGGGAGTGGCATGGTCAAATCTGTAGTTTAGGGTTTTCTAGCTCTGCTGTGGAGAGTGGTTTGGCCACAGAAGAGCTGTAGGGAGACTACGTAAGAGGTCATTGAAGTAAAAGAGAGTAGAGATGATAGTGATTAGAACCAGCATTAAGTGGAGGGATTCAACACATTCAGTAGAAAGAGGCCTTGACAATTACTAGATTGGGGTTGGAGTGCAGTAAGAGAAAAAGAGACATGGTCAGGGGTGATTGGAAATCCTTCAGTATTCTGTTCCTCTCCCATTCCTCCATGCATTGATTTTAGGCAGCCATAGATTTTGATCTATAATATCCATGGCCATAAAATAAATACATTTGTACCCAGTATGACAATTATATTTTACCATTTTCTAAAGTCTCTAGAGGAAGACTTAGATTGTAGAGGATAGTTTATATGCTACAGATATTCTATATGTTAAAACATTAAACAGCATACTTAGGTATATAAAATAATTTACAGTAATGAAAAAAGTCATCTTTTTATATTTCAGAGAAATGTAAAGATATAATTCTATTTTTTAAATTGTACAATTAAAAATAAGTTAATTGGTGATATATTAGGCAAGGAAGGAAGGTGGACTTTGCATTGCTCAGACTTAACTGAAGTAAAAATCTAGACATAAAAAATAAAGCCTCTAATAAAGAAAAAATAAGTAAAAAACAAAACCAAACAAAAAAAAACACCCCACATTTCTTAGATATGCAGATGGCTCTAAGTGGCATCTAGAGTAATGAAAAGCCATTGTGGCTTCCTGGCAGAGTCTGGGTCAATAATGAAGGAAACAAGTTATCTCTTTGGGATTCTGCTTCTTTAGTAGGGAATCATCACTGGCCAGTTCACTCTTAAGTACCTTGAAGGAAGTGATTCTTTTATTTCCCTTACTTCCTTTATTCTTTTCTTCCTTTTTAAAATGTTTTTTGTCTATTATTATTATTATTATTATGTAAATTAACCTGTTTCTTACCAGGCCTCCCTTAAATTCTTGGATTTGGGAAGTCCTCTTGAGAGGTGTACAATATACAGAACTGGCACCTTTAATTTTATCTTGGCGCTACCAAATCAGCTCTGTGATTCTGGATTTACCACTTCTCTGGATCTTGGTTTCTACATTTGTAAAATGAGAAGGCTCAAGTAGATTATTGTTAAGGAACTCCCAGCTATGATTCGTCTGCCCTACCTTTTCTTTTTTCTGAACCTCTATATCCAGTTGCTTCCAGGCCTTTTTTTACCTGAGGATCCCACTGGTACTGGAGATATATTATCAGAGCCACTTCTGTGACTTGTCCCCAGATGCCACTGGCAGAACCAAGGGAATAAGGATGGGTTACTGGAAGGCAGACCCAGGGGAGGAGAACAGCAGCACAGCAGTGGCAAGTCCTGTGTTTTCAATACTCGGAATCTAGAGAAACTTGCCCCTGAATAACATTCCCTCTTGCCATTTCTTTTGTTACTATTTTTAACCAGTGTTTGAGTTTTTCCCTTGTTTTGTTTTTCTTTTGTGTGTGTTTCTTTTCCTTGGGTGGGAAAGGTGGGAGTGGTTGCTGAAGAGGAGAAACGAGAAAAATCAGAAGGTTGACCACAAGCCATGCAGTTCCTAGGGACACAGGCATGGATTTCCTTCCAAAGGTTACAATTCTCTTCTCCTCAAGTCCACCATTTGCAATTTATCTGATGTTATGGCAACCCCATCTCACATCCATCTTCGAGTGCTGCTCTATAACATATTCATAACCCCTCCATAACCAGTGTCCTCCTAAAATCCAGCTAAGTTCATTTCCTCTCTAAATGCTAATTAACCCCACCAATCACCAATCACACTTAAGTCCCCTGGACTTTATTAAATGTGATTCTTTTTAAAAATATATTTAAAATTTGTTCAGATATGAAACAGGAAAACACCAAGTCATTTTGTATATATTGCAGTACATATAGTAATATCTTGCATTACATATTTTAAATACACTAGAAATAGGGTGACTTTTCACATATTGATTTGTTTATCCTCAGAGATGAAAGTTCTGAAGACTAATCCTTCAGCCATAAAGTGATTTGACTTAATTTGTTTTCTGTGTACATCGTGTTAGCTGGGACTTATTGATATTGATCCCATCTTAGAAAGTGGCATGTATATTTTTATAAAGTGGTTTTTATTAGGACTGCAAAAGTGTAGTTATTGAAAGCTCTTTCAGAAAATGTATTACTCCTGCTATGATACTAAAAAATGGTGAATTTTCTCTTTTATGTTATGTCTGCTCTACAAAAGTTTAATTATAAAGGACAGTTTAAAAAGCAGACTTGGTTTGCTTGGTGTATTTTAAAGTTGAGTGGATCTGCTGCTGGACCGCTGGTTGTTGGTTTCACTGGTTTGCCACTAGAGCCACCTCCACAATCTATCACTCTATAAAGAAGGTTAGTCCTGTTAATTGGAGATCAAGAAAATAATTTTCATTCATTCTGCCGATCAGTCTTTACTATCAACTCCATATCCATTACTGCTTTCCCTTTTACTAAAGTGAAGATGATTCAATTGCAACACCTTTTCCTGTTTCTGCTACAGCTTATAAGGTTGAAAGTTATCCTTTGCTGATTCCCTTTTCTCCTGCAGCTACCTTGATGTTAGTTTTAACTTTGTTTCACCAGTGGACACCATACTGATTTGCCTGCTACCTAAGATTACTGGGTTGTAATCTTCTAGGAAACCAAGGACCAGGTCTAATTTATTTTTAGCAAAACTGAGTTTGTATTAGATACTTGTGAGTTTGTGGAATCCGGTGGGATAGGATTGAATGACTTTACTGTGTGCTTTTTAGTTACCATGTTTGCAAAGAATGGCCTCTTGTGGCCCTCAAAATCCGCTAGAAAGAGCACTCAGATTTTTGTTTTGTTTTTATTTTTGAGCCTTGCAAAGAGTAATAATTCTTTACCCTTTAACCTTTCCACTCCTCGACCCTCGTTCTCCCACCCTACCTCGAACTCTCGCTTGCTTACAGTTGCAAAGGATCATGATCTCTGGACCCACCCTTCAGTAACCACCTAGTTAAATAAGCTGAAAATGAAGGGATGTCTTGGTCCCTACCATGGCCCGGGTGGCGCTAAGACACAGCCGAGTAGATTATTTCACAGGGTAACACAGTCTCAACCTTGACCGTTGCCTTTTCAACTTTCCAAGAAAAATGTCAGTCTTTGTTACGATGAAAACAGCCGGGAGGGGCGGTGGTGGTGAGAAGAACCAAAATAAAATTTGTTTAAAGCTAAACGTCGCCCAGAAGAACCACAGTAAAATTTGACCAAAGATGAGTGTCGCACAGAGGCTGCAGTAGCGGGGCGGGCGGGGCGACCACAGCACCTGCGAGGGCGGTGGCAGGCGGGCGGGGCGGGGCCGGCGGGCGGGGCGACGGTGGGCGTGACCAGAGGGCGGGGCGACGGTGGGCGTGGTCGGCAGGCGGTGGCGCCGGCGCCGGCAGTCGGAAGGGGGTGGAGTTGCCCTTGGAGGCGGCACCGGCCCTGGGCCCCGAAGCCCGCGGCGCCCTATCGGGCCCTAGCCGGGTGGCCCCGCGGAGCCGGCGCACTCCCGCCTGCAGGGGGAGGGCGGACCGGGCGCGGGGACCGGCCAGGCCGCGACGGGCGCCGTTTCTCTTTCACTTTCCTTCCCTTCGGGGCTGACGCGCTGGCGGGAGAGGAGCGGCGGCGGTGGCCGTGGGGTAGGTACGGGCAGGCCTGGGAGCGGCGCCGAGGGGTCGAGATTCTGGCCGTCCCGCGCTCCCCGCCCAAGTTTGCGCCCTTCGTGGGAGCGGCGCCTCGAGGCACCTGCCGCGGCCGGCCCCGCCCGGACCTGGGAAAGCTCCCTCCGGGTCGGCGAGCTGGGGTCCGAGGACTTCGAAGCGGCTCCCCGCTCTCGCGAGCCGAGAGGGCGGCCGGCTGCTGGCTGAAGGCCGGGGGAGAGCAGGGGCGTCCTCCCCAGCGCAGCTCCGGCCCAGCGCGCGAGTGGCGCGTCAGGCAGGCCCGGGCCCGCGCACCTGCCGGGCGGGCGGGGCGGACACCGGCTTGGACCGCGCGCCGCTGTGCCTACGGATCCTGCCGGAGGAAGACTAGTTCCCTCCCGCCGCCGTCGCTGCAAGTACTTGCTTCCTTTAACTGTCTTGGTGACAGGGCTCTGTGGCTTATTATCTTAACTGCTACCCCAGGTTGGGACCGTGTATTTCCGCTCTCAAAGGACTTTCTCTTACTTTGGAGCTTCGTAATGGCAGGGCAGGTAATTCCAACGTACAGAGGAGGAAACCGAGACCCAGGTACGGATGTTAAATGACTTGCTGAAGGTCATACAGGGCTGAGGACAAGAACCCAGACCAGACACCCACACCCCCGCCCCCGTCTGTTAACGTTCTCCATCAGTGACACCCTCGATATGATTTCCCGAGTAGACGGGATGATTACACTCAGATCCTATCATGTACACATTCGCAATGGCTATGCGTCGGTGGAATGTTGTCTTTTACCCTTCCAGTTGCTTTGTAATTGTCTATGAATTTTAACAGCTGAGCTAAAAGAAAAGTTCCTGCTTATAGAATAAACTTAGGGAAATCAACACCTTCTTTCAAGTTGTGTTTTCTGAGAGGGCACACTCGTTGTAACCTTTAAAACTTTTTTTAGTCGTCTTATATACAAGCCAGCTATGCCAAACGTTTCAGAAAACGTTAGTGACATTTATTTCCTTTTTATTGTGTGCTTGCTTTATCTGTATTGTCTCATTTAATCCTCACCAATATAGTTGGTTGGCACTCATTATTTCCATTTAACAGTTTAAAAAACCAAGACTTAGGATAAGGAACGTCCAGGTTATACATTTACTAAGTGTGATTAGTCTAGGAGAAGAGATAAAGAATTAAGAGTGACTATAAACCAAAGTAAAAGAGAAACGTAATAGAGAAGCAAGAGTTAAAGACTAGGAAGAGATTACACATGAAGACAGCATTGGAGATGGGTAGATCTGGCAAGAGAGGAAGGGCTTATTAGGCAGAGAGCATGGATCCTGGAGAGTAGAGTGTGGGAAAGGAGTGATCAGCTCAGTTTGCCTGAAGAAAGGTGTAGAAGGTCAACCTGTGATGCATCTTCTGTGACACACTGAGGAATTTAAACATATTTCTATTCATGAAGAGTTGGTACTCTTTGAGCATAGGACTCAAATATGATTGAATAGAATAAACCTGGTAGCAGAATGTAAGATGGCTGGAACCTGGAGCAGTAATATACAAGAAGCATGACTGTGAATAGAATGGGAAAGGGCACAACTTGATTTAACTACTGACTGATGGGGGGGTAAAAAATGTAAAAGGAAACATCTTGATAGGGAAGGTAATGTTTTCAAGTTTGAATCTGGTATTGACAGAAACTGATAGAACAATCAAACAAATAATTAAAATGGATTGCTGGAGAGGGGAAGATAATCAAGGCTGGAGTTAATAGCCTGGTTGTCTTTTGCACAGAGGTGATGGTTGACGCTCCAGGATGAATTTTTCAGTTTCCAAATTATTGTAGCATGTTTACAAATTAATATTATAGTGAAGGAAATATTTTATTCACCAGTTCAAGTTCAGAGCATGTAACACTTGCTGTTATTATAATGATATTATTACAGTATGAGGAAGTTAACACCTTTTTCTCTCATCTTTTTGAAATTACTGTGTAAACAGATATGGAAAAACAAAACCATCAGAAGGAGTGATGATCAGCGATCTCATGTTAAACCTGGATGTTAGTTCCTATGCCTCAAGTTATCCAGTTGGGAACTGCACACCAGCTCCTAGGATCAGACTTGCATCCACTTAATACCCCTCTTTGCCTGACCTACTAAAACTAACCACGAATGGCTACCCAAAGGAAACACCTGGTGAAAGATTTCAATCCCTACATCACCTGCTATATCTGTAAAGGGTATCTAATCAAGCCAACTACAGTGACTGAATGCCTCCATACCTGTAAGTATTCTTTTGTGTCATCTACCCATCAAAAGTTATGCCTACACTTGCCTTTGTAAAAGCTGCCCTATTTTGGTTTTATCTAGATTTTAACTTTTAAAAAAATCAGTATTCTAAGCATTATCTTACTTTGAATTAGTTTTTGGGAGATTTGTCATTTAAATAGCAGTGGCATGAATTTTTTTGTTATTTGAATCTTAATAGTTGACTTGTATTTGATTTGTAAAATGTCCTGAAAACCAGTAGCATATTGTTGGGTATGTTTTTTTTAAAAGTGAACTATTTTAGTTTTTTTATTTAAAAAATTATACTAAAGGAATTTATCAGCTCAGAGGTTTTGCTGGGATAGGCATACTTTAATTCAGTAGGTCTTAAAATGTGTTTCCTAGTCCGGCAGCATCAGCATCACTTGGGAACCTGTTTGAAATGCAAATAATCAAGCCCCACTCCAGACCTACTGAATCTGAAGTTCTGGGGGTGCCACTGCTCTGGCATTAATGCCTCTCCCATGAAAAAAAGGAAGAGAAATTTTTATAAACCCTTATGCTAGGATTACACATACTTTTTGTGTTTCTGCCAGTATTTTTTTTTTATTTCGATTAAAGTAATCCCAATAAAAGTTCCAGCTTAATGTCTGTTATGTGCCTCAGAGTAGGTACCTTATATACATGGTTTCATTTTAGCTTCACAATAACCTTGAGCAGTGTGGAGGGGATGTGGAAAGGGACAGAGGATGTAGAGATTATCTTTTTTAGGATGTAAAATCTAAGAGGTTAAGCAACTTGCCTGGTGTCACAGCTAATGATTGGGGTGGAGATACATTTAACTCCAAAGTACAGGTTCTTTATAATATAACATGGTGTCTTTTTTGTAAACCATCCCTTTCAGCTATTCTCCATCTGCTAAACTGATACAATAATAAACAAGATTTAGTGGTTCTCCCTTATTCAGTATATGGGTAACTGATGTTTCTTCAGTCTTCTTTTAATTGACTGCAAAAGCATTTCAACTCTGCCTGTCCTCAAGCCAGCTAGATTGGTACTCCCAGACTTCTCCCAGAGAGAAATTCTGCAGTTAACACTTCCTGGTTGCTCTCTGAATGTAGAAAGAAGGGCACCAAAAAGCTGAGTAGGATGGCTGCCTGCAGCAGTTGTTGATGTTCTTAGCACTCCATTTGTGTGGAAGAGAAAGACAAGCCAGTCAGAAGTGAGGCAGGGGCAGAAGAGGGTAAGGCAGAACTATGTGTCCCATCCTTCTGGCAAGGAGATGTAAAAAAAAGGGTCATGAAAGCCACACACATTTTGTAGGTAAGGTCAGACGTCACCTACAAAAAATCACTTCCCTTCATCAGGCCAAGGACATTTAATAAATAATTAAAATCCAAAGATGAGTAAAAATGTAAAACACAAATGAGTTTTAGCTTTAAATGATCACCTAATACTAGATGAACAAAATCCACGTTAACCATGGTTACATGTCTGTGAGGTAATTTTAATAACCTAATAAAATTAAATGCATTCACACAATAAATAATTACTACATATTTAAAAATAAATGATTAGATGTCAGGCACTTTGCTAGGCACTGGGGGATAAAGTGGTAAATAGGATAATTTGGAACTTACGCCCTATCAAGCGAAACTTCTCATAAGCCAGGAAGAAAGTTCTGCAGATGAATTTGTCTCTGTTTCTTTTCTGAGACCTCAATCAGCTATGCTGTCTCCCAGACCTTTATTTCTGACTTACACCTTTTTTCTGAGCTTCAGATCATCATTTCTACTGGCTGTCCACTTGGATGTCGTAAAGTCACTTGGAACTCAACAAATCTATGAACAAACAAATAGGATGCCAACACTCAGTTGTCCAAGCAAGAAATAGGCTCCACACTTGACTCTCTTTACCTTCACTAACAAAACTGGGACAAAGTCCTGTCTAGTCTCTCTCTTTAGTATTTTTTAAATCCGTCCCTTCACTTCCATCTGCCTGTTAACTGCTTTTGGTCAGGCCCTCATTACTTCTCAGGAAAGTCACTGCAGCAGACTCCTAACCCTTCCAGAGTCATAACATTTAAAAGTTTGCTGTTGTCATCACTGTTACTTTTCACCCTACCCTAAAAATTTGTTAAAGATATTCTGTTGCCTTCTGGATAAATTAAAACTCCTTAATGCTGGTCTGTTCCTGCATATCTCTTTCTTCTCCACTGCCTAAGGCATATAATTGATTCAGCTGCCTGTTCTGCTTGTAATGCACTTCTTCCTCTCTGTGCCTGGATAAGTTAACCGATTCTTTAAAACTCATCTCCTCAAAGATATACCACCCACCTGCTACCACAGACAGATTTGGATTAACTTCGCTAGTTTTATTAAGTGCTTTATAAAACTTAAATGAATAAGTTGATTATTTTATTGTGTTTTTCCCTTCAGAGATTCAAGTGCAGTGGTGTGTAACATGAAAGCCATGTGGGCAATGTAGGTTAGGAGTTAAGAATTTTGAAAAACTTACTTCTAGAATCTAGGTAGGAGTCTTGTAGGTCTTAGGGAGAGGGATTCTCTGGGATGGGAACTAATAATTGGCAATCCTAGATTATGGGATGTGCTTTCTCTTACATCAAGGCCCTACGAAATTTTTGAAGCTTCTTAAAATTATATAGGTTTGTTAACTTAAAATGAAAGACTTCTTACACAAACTAAGAACAAAGGAACTTAACTAAGAATGAGTTTTTTGGAAAAACACATTGTTTTACTTAGTTTTTAACTTTACAAAAAAGGGTGAATTGATAATTAAATATAGTTGATGTAATTAGATGATTTTATGTGGTAATACACAAGAATGAAGAAATAACTTAATCATGATATGGTAAAACTTAATTACTGCCAACCATTTATAGTTTTTAAACAAGAATCATAAATACATAAGTACAAATTCTTGATTCATTGATACTGTTTAAGAATCTTATGTTGCATGCATTTGCTGATCAAATTGCAGTACTGAGTAGCAGCAACAAGCAGCAGCCACATTACCTGGGAATTGTTAGAAATGGATATTCTTGAGCCTTACCTTAGACCTACTGAGTCAGAACCTCTGAGGGCATGGTCAGAAATCTATGAAATAACAAGCCCTCCAGAAAATTCTGTGATGTATTGAAGTTTAAGAAGTACTGCCCTCTAAGTAACACAGTTGTTATGTGGTATAGCTGGGTTCTGAATCCTGACTCAAACATTACTTCATAATACATTGTGATATTTCCCTAATTTTATTTTGTCTTCTTTGAACTACTTGGCTGTATTTTCTAAAATTTCTTTAAGCAACATATCAATTTAAAATATGACTCAAACATACTTCATAATACATTGTGATATTTCCCTAATTTTATTTTGTCTTCTTTGAACTACTTGGCTGTATTTTCTAAAATTTCTTTAAGCAACATATCAATTTAAAATAAAGTACATTTAAAATTTATATTTAATCAGGCTGTTTTCATTATCAATCAGGATCTGAATTTATTATCAATTCTCAATGAATAAGCAATATATGAAGAAAAAATATATATTGAACTTTCCAATAAATATCTTTATATAATTTGATTTTTAGGATAAAAATAAAATACCTGTTTATGGAATAAAAATCAAATACCTAAATGGAAATTACATGTATAGTTTCAATAGCTACAAATATAGTGTTTGCAGTTGTACTAGAAATGAGATCAATGATAGAAAGATGTTACATGTTTCGGACCATATTTTGGTAGAAACTAGTCATTCATTTATGAAAGTGATTATAGCGTTCATTTTGATGACTTTTTAAAATAAGAGATCTTAATCTATGTATCATCATTAGTAATAGTGTTAAAGAGGAATTGTATATTAGAAGTATGATTCTTCTAGCTTTTGAAACCATACTTTAGGTAGGAAGGAATGTTTAAATGGTTGAAAAGCATCGTAGTGGACACTGAAACACAACACTAGGGGATAACAGAAATAAAAAATTTGAATTATCTTCTACACTGATTCCTGAGAATAAATTATATCTAGTTCAGAAAGAATTGGAACTGAAACCAAGGATGGATTGAGAAAAAGCATGTAAGCTAAAATATAAAAATGTCCAGGACTAGAAATCATGGTGAATATGCAGGTATTTTTAGGTCTAACACAAACGTTAAATGTAAATATTATGAACAAGTGCAATTCAACTCGTAGGCAAGAAAAAAGATAATTTTAATTTAGATAGGTGCTATTCTAGGTACTTAGGACACGTCGGGGAACATACAGGACAGTAAGTTGTCAACAAATCAGAGTCGAGCTTGCAGACTACAGCGTTTTATTCAGGATACCAAAGTTTGGCTGTAGCCAAGGATCCTAGATCACTTGTAAGAACAGAAGTAGTTTTGGGGTTCTAGGAATGGCAAATGATGTTTATAGACATAGAAAGGAAGTTAGCTTGACTCTTATTAATTAGATGAGGATTTAGGGCAGGAGGACTTTATTTTGTATTGGGTCAACCATAATGAACCAGGGGTTTAATTGACTGAGTCAGCTGCCTTGGTGGGGATTTCAAATTTCAAAAGTTATCAGAAAGAAAACTCAAGAGAAAATTCAAGCAGGAAGTAGGGCACAAGTTTTGTTTTTGTGTTTTGTGGCTCTGACAGGTACCCAGGGCTTTCTCTACATAATTTTATTAAAATAAATAGTATTGTTTATTAGATGGTAATAAATAATATAGAAAAAGGAAAAATCAAGCTGAGTAAGGGGAATTGGCAGCCAGTGTTGCCAATAAACTGTGTTCAGGGTAGGACTCATGAAGATGGTGACATTTGAGCTAAGACTTAAGGGAGGTCAGATACCTGTTATGTACCAGTCAGGTATCTGAGGGAAGAGTGTTTCAGATAGAGGGAATAGTGAGAGCAAAGCCTTGAAGGTAGGAATGTGCCTAACATTGAGAAACAACCAGGAGGCTGATATGGCTGGGCAGTAGTGAGTAAAGGAGAGTTCAGAGAGGTCATGGGGATGAGTGTGGGCCAGAGGTACAGCCCACCATTACTGTAGGGCCATTTTAAGGATTTTGGCTTTTACTCTGACGGAAATGAAAATGAAGGCCCATTTCAGGCAGGGTTTTGAGCAGAGTAATGGCATGATTTGATTTATGTTTAAAAAGAATCAAACTACTGTAGCAGGCAGAGAGCAGAAGGGTGACTTCTTAGGAGGCTGTTGCAATTATCTAGGCAAAATATGATTGTGGCTTGGAAAAGAGTGGTAGTGGTGGTAAGAAGGGGTCAGATTCTAAATATGTTTTGAAGGTAGAGCCAACAGAATTTACTAATGGATTGAATGTGTGTTACAAAAGGAAAAGGAGTCAAGGATGTCATCAAGATTTTTGGCCTGAGAAACTAGAAAGATAAAGATGTCATCAAATGATATAGGAAAGGCTGAGGGTGAAGCTATTATGGGGGGAAGATCAGGAGTTTATTTTTTGGAAATTGCTTGTAAGCTATGAGACATCTAAGTGGAGATGGCCATTTGAGAGTTGGACGTAGGAGTTTGGAGATCATCTGCATATAAATCAAATTTAAACAGTTCACTAAGGAAACCAGTGTAGAAAAGAGGACCAAGGTCTGAACCCTGGGGCGTTCCAGCATTAGCAAGTCAGAGAGAAAAGGAGGAGTCAAAGAGGTGGAAAGAGTGGGGTCCTAGAAGGCAAAGTAAACAAATAGTGTTGAGTAGGAATCAGTTGCATCAAATGTATCGCATAAGATGGGACCAAAAAAGGACCACTGGATTAGCAGTGTGGCGGTTATAGATGATCTTGTCTAGTAGTTTCATTGGAGAGGTAGGAGCAAAAGTAAGGTTGGAAAGAGAATGGGAAAATTTTGATTTCCTGATTTTGATAATTGTACTGTGATTATATAAGACGTTAACATGAGGCGAAGCTGGCTGAAGGATTCACAAGAATTGTACTATTTTTGCAACTTTTCTCTAAGTGTAAAATTATTTTTAAAATAGTTAAAAGTAATAAAGATGTGATCAGTATGTTTGCACATTTTTCTCCCATAATGTTCAGCTGTACTGTTGTAAGAGCAGATTAGAAAGAGTTGGATTTAACCAAGTTATAATTTAACTGAGCCAAATATGACCAAAGAAGAGAAGGGCAGGGGAGTTGAAGTAGAAAAGATCAGAGACATTAAGAGTATGTGCAAGGAAGAGAGTATTCTGATTGGTCATGGAACGTATATTGGTAAGGAGGGGAATGAGCAGCACTCACTGAGTTACGAGACTCTGTCCTGACCCTCGAGTCTCACTTGACTCCGTGAGCCTGTTTGTGGAAGTGGCTAACCTGACCAGCCTTCCTGGACCGTCTGGTATCCTGGAATGCTTGTTTTAAGATCCCCCAGACTATGCTTGAATCCCCAGACTCTGCCCTGGCATTGTTCAACAAGCTTGGCTTTCCTGCCTTTTCTTTGTCCCAGCAAAACAAGAATAAAACATGCTACTCAGTAGAAAGTAATGCTATCCTCAGGGTCCTCCATGAAATTCCAACTCACATAGATCTTTGAAAGTAATGTGCCACATGTAAAAACGTAAGAAAAATAAAGATGTTCATTATATAAGTAAGTAAAAGGTATATCATCTTTTGGAAGCTAATTACAACTATTCTGGATTTCTTGTAGTCAGTTTCACATATAAGAATATAAAAAATAGGAAACTGATGCCTTTTCTCTTTGCAGGTGACCAGAGTTTACTTATAAATGATTATTTCAAAGGCAAAATGTGTAGAAAATGAATATTATCAAGAGCACATAAAGATAGTGAAGTGCTAAAGGAAAGAGAAAAAACATACATATAAGTTGACAGATAAAACCTACAGATGGTGTGAACAAAGGAAGTCAGCATTGTTTATCACTTCTGATAAACAAAGCATTACTAATGATTAGCAATGCCAAGGACCTGAGAGAAAAGACTTAGTGCTCAAGAAATTTTTGTTAGATTACTTTGTCTTACCAGAGCTGGGTTGCTAGATACATAAAAGAGATGTGGTTGGGCCATACATCCAAGATAGCAAGAAGAAATGGTTCTTGTACCTGTTGTGAGAAAGCCCCCAGGCACTTGAAAGTAAGGAAGATAACCCTTTAATAGTAAACTATGAAATTAACATTTAATGCTGTATCAGAGCAGGTATATACAAGGTGATTGGAAAGAGACACAACAAAATAGCTAGTGGGCCAGTAGGGCTGTACTAGAATTGGATTAAGCATATAAAGTTAAGGAAAGAATATATAACAGAAAAGTGTAAGTCAATATTGGGCCACCCAGAAATGGAAGTATTGTACAAGCAAAGATGAGCAGTTACCAGTCAGGTAAAACTGTGTCTTAAATATCACACTTGAAAATCTGAGGCCCAGTTGAAAGGCTGTCCTTATGGTAGAGATGACTGCAGGGGATTAAGACCAATAAATGGTAGATATTTCAAGTTCCATTTACAAGATCATCTCTTACTTAAGATGGATTCCATAGTCTGATGCCATTAAATATACTTGAATTCTCCTTGTTATGATTTAGCCCTCATCCGGTGATTTAACTTATAGTAATACCTAACATTTATTGAATTCTTAAATAAGTGTCACTCATTTACACACTATACATTTATCATCTCATTAATCCTGACAAGATCCCAGTGAGATAGGTACCTTTGTTTTCTCCCTTTATATCATGGCTGAACTGAGATTCAGATCTAGCTAGTCTGACTCAAGATTATCTCTTATGTATTCCTGTGCTGTCCTACCTTGGTTTCCCGTATAGACCTGCATTATAAGGAGAGAGTACATTATTACATAGTCTTTTTTATTATGTATTGTCCTGTGACAGCCGACTTTTTAATGGTGAATTAATAAAGTAACTTACGGTTTGGTGGAGGGCCAAATCCTGGAATGAGGCATCTTAACAAAGGTACTGGCCAGTGAGGTTTTATTGGCTAGCTCCTGGCCTCCCCTTGACCAGTGTTTCCCAGTTATCTTCTGGCTGCATCAGAATAACCAGAGGGAATTGTGGAAAAATTGAGAATCCTCATCCTAATCTCCCACAGGTTCTGATTTAATTGGTCTGGGATAGGGCCTAAGGATCTGTACTTTAAAAAATCTCATGAATAATTTTATGCCCATCCAAATCACTGCTTTAGATGGCACAATGATCATTTATTGTACAACAACCTAGTTCTTCAAATCTAAAAAATGGTAAAGTAAGGAATTCACTTGTAAACTTCAGGCAGAAGTTTAGTGATGGTTCATGTCGAGATAAATATAAAGAGTAATTAAAGATACAAAATATTGATGCCAGGGACCAAATGTAACTGACTTTAAAACACACACACACACACACACACACACACACACACACACACACTGGACTGTAGGAA
>PVKY010007799.1:0-14600 GCA_004027775.1 Bradypus variegatus
GGGCATGGGAAGGGGGGGTGTGCAGCGAAAATGTCTGGAGCCAGGGAGCGATATCGCGGATCTGCCCCATCTAGCTACGGCTTCAGCATCACTGTCCCCACCCCCCACATGCATTCTCTGCCCACGATGCTGGCTGCCTGCCCCGTGCTGGGTGCTAACAAGAAACTCAGAACCTTGGTCAATGTGGGGGAGACGGTGCCCCCAGGCTTCCCCGAGACCAGCTCTGTCAGGAGAAGTGGAAGGAGGGGAGACACAGATTTCCAGGACTTATAACTCCCTCCCCATGTAAGGGAACTTTGTGTAGGTTGAGCCAGTTTAACACCTTTTTGGGATGAAGACAAAAGACCTGCCCAGCTCCATCCCCATTTCCCAGAACAACTGACTGATGAAGGTTCTCCGAGAAGTCTTATCTTTGTCCCTTTCCCTGGTCACGCCTCTATTAGTTAAACGGGGTTACCTCTCTTTAAACCCAAAATCCCCTCCTACCTTCTGGGGCCTTTTCTCCTACATCCTGCATGGATTGATGGCCATCAGACTCTACTCCTTCCCTCTGACCTCACTCACTCTGACATGGCACAGTCTTAGGTCTACACACTCACCTCACACCCGTTCCCCAGCCTAAACAACCCCCCCTCCCACTCTCCCCAGTTCAAGCAGCCTGCTTCAGGGGAGATCTCCCAGTAAGCCCTCCCAGCAAACCCATTCACAGCTGCCTCCCTACCACCACCACCATGCCCACAGGCAGTCTGGAGAAGGCTTTCTCAGAATTTATTCTCACAGCACCGTGAGGCTTCTCGGGGACACAGATGAAGCCTGTGTCCCGGTGGGTGAGGTTAAGTGTCAAGGACACAAGATAGCGCATTCCAAGAGAGCGGGGATTGCCCGTTTGTTGGCTGCTGTGTGCCCAGTGCCAGGACAGTGCCAGGACAGTGCCTCGCCCTTAATTGTCATTGAATGAATGAAGTAAATAAATAAGCAAGGTGACTTCAGACAGCTCTAAGGACCATCAAGAAAATAAAACAGCTTGTTCTTTTAAAGACTTCCTAGAGCAAGGTAGGAGGCGATTTTTACAGCATTTTCAAGGAAGGTCTCTAAATGTGGTGTCTGAACTGAGACCTGCCAGAAGGACAAAAGGAATGGGGGGGGAGGTGGCAAGTACAAAAGCCTGAGGCCAGCAGAGGCCCCACACATCTGAGGGTTGGACAGGCAGCCCGTGAGACTGAGGTTTAATGAGAGATGTGAGGCAAGCAGGGAACAGACCGTGGAAGCCCCTGAAAGCCACAGCAAGGAATTTGGATCTTATTGTAACTACAAGAGAAAACTACTGAAGGATTTATTTTGACCTTTTGTGAAATTTTTCAACTTTTTTTGAACTTATAATTTAAGTCATACAGACAAGTGCCCAGATCCTTAAGGAATTTTCACAAAGTGAACACACCCATGGAACTAGCACCCAGATCAAGAAACAGACTGTTAATAAAATCCTCGATATACCTTTCCCCAGTCACTAAACCTCTCCCTCCTGACCAACAAAGGTAACCATTATCCTGACTTCTAACACGAAGGTTTAGTTTCGCCTGTTTTGTACTTTATATAAATGGAATCATGCAGTATGTACTCTTTTGAATCTGGCTTCTTTAGCTCAAATGAAGTTTGTGAGAGTCAATATTATTATGTATAGTTGTAGTTTATTATTTCTTATGCATTCCAGTGTAAGAATATATCTCCATTTACTGAAGCATTCTACCGATGATGGACACTTGGAAAGTTTACAGTGAGGGTTTGTTACAAATACTGCTGTTATAAACATGCCTGTAGATGTCTAGGTGACACATGTGTGCATGTCTGCTGAGTATACACCTAGGAGTAGAACTGCTGATTCATAAAGTGTGCAAACATTCAGTGCTAATGGCTACTGCCAAACAGTTTGCCAAGGATCTTGTACCAATTTCATCCCCACCCACAATGGATGAAAGGTCCAGTTTCTCCACATTCTGTTGGAGGGATTTAAGATCCTTCTGGCCACTGTGAGGAGAATGATTAGTAGGAGGTCAACAGATGCAGGAAGACCAGCCTGAGGTTACTGCAGTTGCCCAGGAGAAGTGATAGTGACTTGACCAGTGGCCATTGAAACAGAGAAAAGTGAACAGATTTCAGCTATAAATTCAGCATTTCCTCCTACATTTGCATATGACCCTACTTTTTACACTAAGACAAATCGATGGCAGACAGCACCACAGAGAAGCTCAGACAACAAAGTAAAAATCTCAAACAGGTAGACCATCCAAAATTCATTAATATGAAAGGCAATTCTATTTGTCTTTGGATCTAGGAGCCTCCCCAGTAAGTGATCTCAACAGAGAAGCTCAGCCAGGGGGTCAGCACTGACCCTGGACCTGCCATGAGATCTAGAAGAGGGAGGAAAGAGCCTTGTCTGGGGCAAAGTCAATTCATCTCAGCAGGTGTTTCTGTGAGGTGGCTGAGGGTTGGTACGATAGAACTAAAACTCTCAGCTCTTCCCTGGAGAAGAACAAAATTCTGCCTTGAACCGTGTGTGCCAGACCCAGGGAGACAAAAGGAGGCAAAGACAGCTGTGGAATTCCAGATGGGAGATGGGTAAAGAACCTGGCCTGGTGCAAAAAGATAAGGTCAGAGCCAAAGTGCCTCAAATGCCTTGTAAAAGCTCAGGCTCAGTGGGCCGCTCTGTAAGAAGACCCTAAAGAATTTGAGCAGAGGAAAGATGAGGTGAAAGCTGACTTTAATCTGGTGGTGGCATGTAGGATGAAGTGGGTGTGGGTGGGTCAAGAGATTTGGGAATCTGTTTAGGGAGGCTGAGAAAAATCATTCTAATGCAAGGTGATGAGGGGCTGTCTCTGAAAGAGAAGGAGGGACAAACAGATTCAAGAGCCATTTAAGGAAAAGTTGACAAGATTTGAGGTCTGGCTGGGTGTAGGAGGATCCTACTGTAGTTTTCCAGCTTGGGTGCCCTGAAGGATGATATTTCCACCATTGAAGACAGGAAAGTCAAAGAGAGATGAGTTCGGGGAATATCATGACGTCAGTATGAGGTTGTTTGAATTCCAGATGAAACCAAGACATCTGAATGAACATACAATGCAGGCAGTTCAGTTTGTATCTAGAAGTGTCAGTTGAGGAGGTGACTGTTGGCAGGGGGAACAGCTGACACTCTTGGAGAGGACAGGCTTTATGAGGGACAGCATGGGGAAAAAGAAAGAACAGATGACCGGGGCTGAATCTCAGAGAATCCCACACTCCACATCAGAGCCTCCACTAAGATACTTCTCTCCCCTCTCATCATAACCCTGCGTCACCAGACACGCCAACACCACCATCCCTTCCTAGCTTCTAGCTGCTGAGGAGAAAGGAGGAAACTTACAGTTACTGGCCATTTACTGTGAGCCAGTCTTGACCTCAAGGCAACCAGTTAGCTCACTGAATCCTGGGAACAGCCCTGTGAGGTAGGTCTTGCAGATCCATATTATACAGGACAAAACTGAGACCCAGAGACGTGAATTAATTCATGGAGTGTGAAATGAGTACAGGGTTGGCATCCTACTATGTGTCAAAATGTACAGGGGATATAATGAGATTGGACCCTACCCTCCAGGAGGCCACAATCTGGACAGAGATAAGGTAGGCATATAAATAACAATAATGAAGGTACTGGCCAACAGGGCTCCAGCAGAAGTATAAATAAGGTCCAAAGGGCCAGGGTATAACAGGTGGCTTCCTGGAGCAAGTAAGCATCGCTGAAAGCAAGGACTTGAGGATCTGGGGGTACAGGCTATCACATTGACTCTCCTTCCACAGGTATTGTGTACAGGAATCACAGCTGTTCGGGCAGGGGGTAAGGGCTGCTGTGGAGCGGGCTGCTGCGGAAATCGCTGCAGGGTAAGATCCAAATTAAGGCGGGATTCAGGACCCAGCTTTGAACTCATCCTGGAAAGCCACAACTAAAGACTCCCCTCTACAGAGCTCCGAGCTCCACAAGCTCCCTTGCAGAGCCTCAGACCCGACCTCAACCCTCCCTGGCACCCTCAAGTATTAGGTCTCCGTGGGCTGCAGCAGCGGGTACTACAGTCCCCGTAACCCCCTTGGCTGCTGGCCCTTAGGATTAGCCTAACCCCGAGCCCCATGGTCTGACGGGAAATGTATTTTTACATTTTACCGAGGCGGGCTTGGTAATGCGGGGCACGGAGCCAGGCTCAGAGGCTTGACTCTTTCACCTTGCGCTGCACAACCAGATGCTGCGCTCCGTCTTCTCCTCGGCGTTCGGAGTGTTTGGCGCCATCTACTGTCTCGGGGTATCCGGAGCCGGGCTCCAAATGGGACCCAAATGCTTAACCAACGTCACGTGGGAATATCCCTTCGAAAAACTCTCGTAAGCCTTACCCTGCATTCGTGCCCTCCATTCTCTCCTTTCCCCCACCTGCCCCTCCCCGAGGACCGGAAAGCCGGTGCGGGACTCGGCTTGGAGAGTTCCCTCCACGAGGGCCAAGCGAGCCCTTGGCAATTTCCCACCCACGTGTCCTCCTTCCCTCACGTGACCCTGCCCCGCCCACAGGGGGACTTACCTGGGCAATGAAACTCTGTGGAGTCGGTGTCTGCAGCCGCCTCGCGTGGTCGCCTGGAATGTGACGCTCTTCTCACTGCTTGTGGCCGCCTCGTGCCTGGAGTTGGTGCTGTGTGGGGTGCAGCTGGTGAACTCGGTCGTTGGTGTCTTCTGTGGCGATTGCAGGAAGAAGGAGGTGGGGCGCCGGGGGGCGGGGATGGAGCGGGAACCTGCTTGCTCCTGGATGCGTTCTCAAGTTTCTCTTTCCGCAGGGCGCCCCTCGCTGAGGCTCGGCTGAACGCCCCATTGCACGTGATCGCTCCCGGACGCTCTTCTGGCCTGTCTCCCACTGCCTGGCTCCTGGCTCGCTGGAATAAACTGCTTTGAGCGCTTCCTCCTCTCAGACTGTGCCCTCTGCGTCGAGTGCCCTAGGGACCCTGGATGCACCCGGGCTTAGGTCCCTCGTGTTTGGGGCCCTTGCACCCCGCTTATTTTCCTAAATAACAAATGGTGTGCACTGGTAACACGGTGGTAAACAAGACAGACAAGTTCAATGAGCTCAAAGAACTTAATATTGCAGGTCTGGGAGGTGGGCAATTTTTAAAAGAGGCAGTAGATAGTTTTAATTGGTTGTAGCACTTTTAAAAATTACCTTGGCAATGGGATAGACATTAACTGATGGCGGGGCTATATTTTTACACTGTAAGTAAAATTTCTCTGAGAAAGTGAAATTCGAGCTGAAATCTGGTGAAAATTGAGCTGCAAAATGGTCTTACCAACCATCTGGATAGCGGCGGGATTCCAGGCAGTGCAAACAGCCAGGACATAGGTCTTACAGTGTCAATCAGTAGTTTGAAAGGCCACTGTTTGGCTTTGCGGGGGGGAGGGGGGGAACTATGGAAAAGACACTTTAGCCTCTTAAAGTCTAGAAAAGGAAGTCTTATGGCTCTTCTAGCTTTGTCATCTCCTTATTTGTAGAAGTTTCTTAATCTAGGGGCATGTTGTTTCAGAAAGGAGACAACCTAGGCTCTTAAGGGGGGTGATGTTCTACAGACACTCTCACAAAGCCAGGGACTTCCTTAACTTGTATGGAAAATTGTGTTGAGTGAGAGTTTTTGGATTTTTTGGATTATGGTGTGCTTTTGACCCCTGAAACCAAACCTGAATTTGGGCCCAGCCCAATACTAGGTTCGGGAGGAAGACAAGGAAACCCACCCCTAAAACAAGCAAGACCACCGCCAAGACGCAGAAGCTTTAATAGCGGGAGGTGGGACAAGACTTGGTGGTGGGGAGACGACGATGAGGGTGTCAACTATTGCAGCAAAATAAGCGCACATCGTTAAGCGCGGTGTCATCGCGGAGACCCCTAGGAGGCTCGATCTTGGTCTGCAAACCGCACACGCCTTTGGGGCATGAATCGCTCCAATCTCCAAATTCTCCCCAGGCCAGGCCAGGCCCTTCCAGCTCCGCACCGTCGGAGCAGCGGAAGCGCAAATTGTTCGCCGCCGTGTTGTCCCCGGGGGTCACGGGAGCCTCCACCCGAAGCGAGAAGGCCACTAAGAAGCCGCCGCGGGGACACCACAGGGGCTCACTCCACACGCCCCATCTGCGAAGAAAATGGAGTCGCCCTGGCTCGCGGGCTCCCTCACCCCTCCTCCAGGCTAGGCGACCCAGGCGGGTTAGGTCTGGTCACCTAACCCCCAAGGAGGTGGCGTCGGGAGGTCGTCCATCTACACCCCGCCAAGGCCTAAACTGCAGCACAGCTTTGGAAGGAATTGCCTGCGCGGAGAAAGGGTTTGTAATGGAGAATAAGGGGCATACCCCACCCTAGGGGATCCTTGGTCCCTGCCCCCCACCTTCCAGATTGCGACTCCACCACGTGCGTGTTACGTTCTGCGTTTCCGCGTGCGCAGTGCAGCCGGATCCCATTCAGAGCGGTGTCGTCGCCAGGAATCCCTTGTTGGGGCTCCACCTGGGCGACAAGGAGGAGAGAGGGAGAGTCAGAGCACTGCCGCCCTCGGTTCTGAGGTCCGGCGAGCCTCCGCCCTCGCCAAACCCACCTTGGTCGAGAACCCGCTGGCGAAAAACCCGTCAGGACACATCTCAGGCCAGGCCCAGTCGCCCCAGGGGCCCCCGTTGGTCACCTCGATGACCGACGTGTGGCCGCTCGGCCCACCCGACCCTGCGTGTCCGCAGCACGTCATCCACAGCAGCAGCAGCAGTTTGGCTCTCGTGCCCCTCTCCATCTCGCAGCCACCGAGCGCCGGGCACCTTAACGCGGCTTTATATCACCTCCCGGCGAGGGCTCGGATTGCGGAACAGCCACGAAGATTAAGTGAAACCCAAAACTAATCCGTTCCGTGAACCCTGTAGACTCGGTTCCTTGCCCGGAGGCCCAGGCTCCCAGCGCCAGCTTAGGTTTACTCTAGGCCAGGAATTGTGCTTACTGCTTTGCAGAGCTATTGAATTTTATCCCACATCCCTCTTTTGAAGAGGTCATTGGAGCCCAGAAAGGAAAAGCGGCTTGCCAAAAAGTCAAAGCCAGCAAACTGGGAAACATTCCAACACAGGGAAATGCGGAACCTGGAGTGGGGTTGGTAGTGATGGCCCCGGAATCCCACCAGTGCCAGGACGGGTCTGGATCAACCACAGGAGCCTCCATCCAGGATGGCAGGGGGCATCAGACTGACAGATAGGGCAAGCTGGGAAGGATCTTAGACATTGGGGCCCTGATCCCTTGAGAATCTGAAACACCCCTCCTCTGGCCAGAAAAAAATATGTATATATACACAGAGAGAGAGGAACAATTCTAAGAAATTAAAGGGACTGAGAACCTCTGAGAGCAGGAGAAGCTGTTTCTGCCACTTCTCATTTCCTCTCCCGGAATGCCGCCCTACCCTGACCACCAGGTGGACTCCTGATTTGCCTAAAAAACTTGGTTCCAACTTGTTAGGGGGCAACCTCTCATTTGTCTGTCCGTCATCCACAGTCATTTATTCAATAAATATTTGTTTAGCAGTAATGTACTTGGGCCCAGGCAATATTTTTTTTCAGTGTTTAATTTTTTTTAATTCAGTTTTATTGAAACACACTCACATAACATACAGTCATCCATGGTATACAGTCAACTGTTCACAGTATGATCATATAATCATGTGTTCATCAACACAATCTATTTCTGAACATTTTCCTTACATCAGAAAGAATCAGAATAGGAATAAAAAATTCAAATGAAAAAAGAACACCCAAACCATCGCCCCCATCCCATCCTATTTGTCATTTAGTTTTTATCCCCATTTTTCTACTCATCCATCCATACACTAGATAAAGGGGATGTGATCCACAAGGTTTTCACAATCACACTATCACCTCTTGTAATCTACATTATTATATAATCATCTTCAGGAGTCCAGACTGCTAGGTTGGAGTTGGGCAGTTTCAGGTATTTACTTCTAGCCATTGCAATACATTAAAACCTAAGAGGTGTTATCTGTATAGTGCATAAGAATGTCCACCAGAGTGACCTCTCAACTCCATTTGAAATCTCTCAGCCACTAACTCTATTTTGTCTCATTTTGCATCCCCCTTTTGTTCAAGAAGATACTTTCAGTCCCATGATGCCGGGTCCAGATTCATCCCCGGGAGTCATATCCTGCATTGCCAGGGATGCTCACACCCCTGGGAGTCGGGTCCCACATAGTGGGGAGAACAGTGAGTTTACCTGTCAAGTTGGCTCAGTTAGAGAGAGAGAGGGCCCAGGCAATATTTTAAGTGCTGGAAATAAATCAGCAACCTGGAAAAACAAATAGAACTGGGTCTTCATCAGGGTTCACATTCCAGTGAGGGAGAGGGATGATAAATAAATTCTCCCCAGTGGACCTTGAGCTCTGTGAAAGCACCTTTGTATTCTTGAAGTCTAGCATAGGGCCTGGTATGGGGAAGTGGTTAATAAAGGTTAGTTCAATGACTGAATGAGGAGCTAATCTGGAGTTTAAAAATTTAAACCACAAAAATGTAAAAAGATAAAGCCTAAAGTACATAATTTAGAGGTCATGTACCCAGATCAAGACATCCTGGGGACAGGATGGAGAATCTAGAAGTGGGTGTTCCCTGGATCCCAAATTGTGGTAAGCTTTTCCATTTACAGTGTTTCACATACGTTATCACTTAATCCTCACACCAGGCCTACAAAGTCCCTATTATCATCCTTAATTTACCATGAAGAGAACTCAGGGCGCACACCATTGCTCAGTGGGGGAGCTGGTGCTGGCTCCAGCCTCTCTTCCCAATACCCAGGCTGCCTCTTACTGCAAGCCGGCCATACAAGGAATGGAAATGCAGAAATGTGCCATTGCCACCGAGTCCCCCAAATCCTCTTTATCAGATCCTTACCCCTTTGTAGCTGTCCTCTGGGGCAAAGGGCACAAGGCACCAGGGAGGGGGCCTTAGGTGGTTAATTATCAACCCTTTGCGCCTCAGGGGACCGCGGGCTTCTCTCCCCTCCTGGAGGCGGAGGGACGCGGACCGACTAGGAGCCGGTGCGGGGGCGGTGGTCCCAGCAGCAGCCATGGGCTTCGCGCTGCCGCCCCTGGTCCCGCGGCGCTGGGTCCGCCACGCAGTCCCTCTCGCTGCCTTCGCGCTACTGCTTCTTTATCTCAGTGCTCGGAGCCTCCGTGAGTGCCCCCTTCCCCCACCCGCTGGGGAAGGAACCCAGAAGTCCAGGCCCTCTGGACTCAAACTTCCTCCTCGAGCCCTCACGGCTCCGCCTCGCCTCTTTCCAGGAGCGCTGTCGGGTTGCGGATCCGGGGCACGGTCCTGCGTTCCTGAGGGACCGCTACCCTTGCAGGTACGCTCTGGGCAGGGCTAGGACAGGGAGCACCAGGTGGGACCCGGAACAGGGGGAAGTGGAGCCAGCCTGAGGATCTGGGGAAGGGCAGGTCCTCCCCTCCTTTTCTCTCTCCTCTAAGAAGGCACAGCAGGACGGACGCCAGCTAGACCTCAGGAACAATTTCTTTATAGTCCAACTGGTCTGCTTGGCTTAGGAGGCCTAGCAGTCAGGGGGATCTGCCCTCACTCCCTCCCTGTCACGTTTTGCCACTCTCCCACCTACCCCACCCCCAGGTCTGGCAAGAGTCGGGACCCCTGGAGGCCCCGGGGAGGGAACGGCCTCCTTGTCTGAGCCCCCAGGGTTTGCTGGGCCACCTGGTGGGGCAGTTCCGCGCCAGCCTGAACACTGAAGGGGATGTGGGGCTGTCTGAGTACCTGGCCGGATGGAGAGAGCTGGTCAAGTGAGTGGTCGCCTCCCCTAATCCATTCCCCGCCTCTGTATTGGCACCGTGGCCCTGTCTCAAATCATCTCCCCCATCCCCACCACCACCCAACCCCTAGGCTCCTGATTCCCCTCGGCTCCATCTTCGCCTTCGCCACAAGCGAGGTCTCCACCAAGGTCACGGCCCTCGAAGCCCGGGTGCGCGGCCCCGAGGCCACACACTACACGACGCTGGCAGCCATGGCGGCGTGGGAGCGGCGGGCGGGGGTGCTGGAGCAGCAGCCCTCGACCTCGGGCTCCAGAACCATGCTCCTGCTGCACCGCGCGCTGCGCTGGTCCCAGCTCTGCCTCCACCGGGTGGCGACCGGGGCAGTCGGAGGCCCGGACGCCGGCACGCAGTGCAGCGACGCCTACGGCACGGCCCTGGCTCCGCACCACTCCTGGCTCATCCGGCAGGCCGCTAGCCTCGCCTTCCTCGCCTTCCCGGGTCGGGGCCAGCTGCTCGCGCTGGCGTGTCCCGGAAGCAGAGAGACGGAGGCGCGGGCCGCGGTGGCCCAGATCGCGAGCACCCTGGAGGATGTCTACAACCGTACCCAGGACCTGCTTGCTGAGCGCGGCCTGCTCCAGCTGGCCTGAGGACAGCCGGCCTGCGAACGAGGGAGCGCGGGACGCGCGGCGGCGAGGTCAGCGCAGCCACGGGTCGCGCCCGCTTGGCTAGTCTCCTCCGCTAGAGGGCGGGGCCTCTCTCGCAAGCCCCGCCTCCGTGGGGGCGCGTCACCGCCGCGGAGACCCGCCCCTGGCGGGAGATAATTTGGGGCTCCTCCCTCTATCCGTAGCTCCAGGGTAGATGCGAGGAGCTGTGGATAACACAAGGTATTATTTGGCAGCGGTCCATGCGAGGCGTTTTGTGTGACGACAGCAAGCACTGAAGGGAAAGAGAAAAAAATTGGGTGTGGATGGATGTGTCATCCCTGTTCCCGGCAGCCGAGGGACTGATGCTTCTCCTGGCCTATCTCAGCCACTCACTCCCAAGACTTCAGTTGCCAACTACTTGCCAAGTCTCCAGCCCAGACCTGTACCCTGAGCTCCAGACCGGTATAGCCAACTCTTTCCTACAAGCCCCGCAAACATAACAGGTTCCACAGGGAGCCCACCACCTCACTGAAGAACCGGTGCCTCCTCCTGCGTTCCCTTTCTCTCTGCGTGAATAATAGGACGGCACCATCATTTCATCTTCAGCTACCCAAACCTAAAGCCTGGTGTCATGCCTCACACCAAGCAAGCCCTCAGCTCCATAAATGTATATTTAATAAATGAAATGCAATGAGAAAAAGAAAGAGCTTGGACATTTTATACACTGATGATTTCAAATTATAATTCCAGCCCACTTTCCCCTGGATTCCAGGCTGAACTTGCACATCAACTAAACGTAGCAAATTTAGCAAGTCCAAGACGGAGCTTCTAATGGCAACTACACCCCACCCCCTACCCCTCACCTGCTCCCCTCATAGCCTTTGCTAGCTCAGTAAATGACAATTCATTCTTCCAGGTCCTTAGACCAAAAACCTTGCAGTCATCCTTGACTCTTTTATCTTTCTCATCCCATGTGCATACAATCTGTAAGTAAATCTTGGTGGCTCTACATCTAAAATACATCCAGAATCTAACCATTTCCTAGCACATCCACTGATACCACCCTCCTCCAAGCCATCCTTCTCTATCACCTGAATTATTGCAGGCACTTCCTAATTATCTCTCTGTGTCCATCCTTGCCCTCAACACTGTGTATTGTTCCTAGAGCAGTGAAAGTGATCTTTAAAATGTAGGTTATAACATGTCCCTCCCCTGCTCAAAATCTTCCAATGGCTTCCCATCTCACTCAGAAGAAAATTTTAAAAATTTTAGGCAGCAGACTTTTCTGGATTATATTTTCAGTTGAGTAAGACAAAAGGTTCCTTAAAGGCCCTACATGATTTGACTCTGCTCAAGCCACACTCAGTGTTCATTGAACACTCTAGGCAAGTTCCTGCCTCAAGACCTTTACATTTGCTGTTCCCTCTGTCCAGCAGTCTCTTCTACCCATAGCCAAACGGCTTCCCCCCTCACTTCCTTCTGGTCTTTATTCAAATGTTGCCTCCTCAGTGATCCATCCCTGATTAATACTCTTTCTAAAATATTGTCACACACACATCCCCAAGATACTGCCTATGTCCCTTCTCTTTCTTTAGTTTGATCCACTTTCTAGCATACGGTATATTGTACATTTTATTTTGTTTATTTTGTCCCCCTCAATAGAATGTAAACTCAATGAAGGGTAAAATTTTTATTTTGGTTTCTGATGTACTGCCAGTGCCTAAAACAGTGCCTGGCCCCTAGACATTCAATAATTTTGTGTTGAATGAATGAATGGGCACTACAAATACTTCAGGTGTCTGGAGCCAAGAGAGTAAAGAAAAAAGGAGGCTATGATTCTGGACAGGGGGCAGGAACAAGATCATTGCACCAGTTTGGATGTATTATATCCCCCAAAAAGACATGGTCTTTAATGCAACCTTGTGAGGGCAGATTTATTAGTCTTTTTTATTAGGGTGGAAACTTTTGATTGAGTGTTTCCATGGAGATGTGACTCACCCAACTGTGTGCGATACTTTTGATTAGATTATTTCCAGGGATGTGTGGCCCCGCCTATTCAAGGTAAGTCTTGATTAGTTCACTGGAGTATTTAAGAGAGAAGCCAAGAGCCAACACAGACCCAGATGCTTGCTTACACTTGGACATGCTTGGAGATGTGAACAGAAGGACTTTGGAGATGCTAAGTTAAGAAATGAAGCCCCGAGTTTGCCCCAGAAAAGCTAAGAGAGGACTCCCAGATGCTTAGAGAGAAATGCCCTGGGAGGAAGAAGGATGCACAGGAGCTGAGATAGGAGCCCAGAGACACTTCGGAGAAAGCCACTTTGAAACACAACCTGGAGCAAAGGACCAGCAGATGCCAGCCACGAGCCTTCCCAGCTGACAGAGGTGTTCCAGATGCCATTGGCCATTCTTCAGTGAAAGTATCATCTTGTTGATGCCTTTGTCTGGACACTTCTATGGCCTTCAAACTGTAAATTTGTAACCTTATAAACTCCCTTTATAAAAGCCTATCCATTTCTGGTATTTTGCACAATGGCAGTATTAGCAAACCTGAACAAACATGAAGGGCCTTATAAACCATATTACAGAGTTTGGACCTTATCCTAAAAGCTCATTTTAAGCAGAGGACTGTCTGGATCAGATTTTCAAGGCATAAAAACTGGCCGTGGACATATAGAAAGGTTTGGTGGAGGTGAATGAGTGTGGCAGGGATCCTATTTAACTATATTGAAACCTCATTGTTTGGTTTGGGCAAGTTTTCTCAATCAGCATTATTACCTTTTTAGGCAGGATAATTCTTTGTTATAGGAGACAGTTCTGTCTATTGTAGGGTTTTTAGCAGCATCTCTGGCCTGTACCCCCAGGTGCCAGTAGTAGTCTTCCCAAACCCCCACACCCCCATTGTGACAACTAAAAATGTCTCCAGACATTGCCAAATATCCCCGTGGAAGTACGTGTTTGGCAAAATCCCTCCAGTCTTGAACCACTGGTTTGAGGTCAGCAAGGAGCAATGAGTATTTAGTGAAAGTGTAGAAAAAGACTCTGTGCCTACCTAGGTTTTAGTCAGACTCTGCAACTACTATGTTATGCGAATGTATCAAAGTCACTTAAACTCTCTTGACCTATCACTCCTTATGTAAAATAAGAGAAAAAGTAAGCAAAGCAGAATATTAAAAACAAACAAAACACCTGCTCTTCTTGCTTCACATGCATCACACTCAATCCTGTTGCCAGGATCTAATGAAAGAAAGCATTACAAATATAAAGTATTAGTCAGATTAGGAAATTATTAATAGAGAAGAAGCCAAGAAACAGAGTTTGCTTGGGATCCTTCAATTTCTTCAGAATCTCAGTGCGGACCTTCTGACCCAGAGATTCTCTCTCAAGTGCATCTTGAGGGATCTGCGAACTACAATTCCCGTCAGACAGAGCCGAACCGCGCAGGCCTGTAGGAAAAGTGGTCATTGAAGACTTTTTAAAAAAAGTATTGCCTGCCACGCTGCCATCAAGTGCTCACTGTCGCAAATGAATCGTCCATATCCGTTTCTTTTCCCTTCTGCCGTCAACCGTGGCGCAGCTTTGATTCCGGAAGGCCTCAGAGCACGACTAGAGAGAGAGTGACCTAGCGCTTTACGACAGTTGCTTTGTGGCAGCACCGGAGGAGGAAGATGGCGGCAACCTTAGTAGCTGCTCGAGGATCCGGGCCAGTGCCGGCTTGGGGGCCGGAGGCAATTGCTCCCGACTGGGAAAATCGGGAAGTCTCCACAGGGGTAAGGAAGAGGTCGGGGTTCTGAAGATATACACAGGCTTGTGTATGGATAAGGATAAGGCCTGAGTGGGTTGGAAGAGCTTGGGGGGTACAGTGGTCCAGGTAGGGGGCAGGTTTTCCGAGGATGCTGGAGCTGTGTAGACGTTTGTAGTGGGAGGTGGAGAGTGGGCTGAAGCATGGAATTCTGGAATCTTGAGGGACGAGTGAAGCCGGACCAAAGCCAGGAAGGGCCTTTGGGATTTGGGAGATGGAATTCTGGGACCCTGTGCTGTGTTCGGGAGACAGAGAGGAGGCCCTCGTGAGATTTGAAAATGGGTCAGGGGCGCACGAGTTCGTACTCTGGGGACTAGAAAGAG
>PVKY010007800.1:0-14597 GCA_004027775.1 Bradypus variegatus
CGAAATAAACGCGGGCGGGGGGAGGGGGAACGTGGGACATGCTGGCCCAGGCCAGCAGGCCCTGGAAGTCCGTGGGCGGGCGCAGAGGCAGCATACCGCTTGTAGCTCCAGGGCTCTCAGCTGCTGGCCCAAAGTCGGAGCATGTACATCATTCACTCTTGTACATATATATGCATACCCCGGGTTCACAGGTGAATCTCCACGAGTTTAAACTCAGTTAGATATAAATGCCTCTGTCGACTCGGGTCCCGATATCTGGGACCCAACTGCGGACCTTTGGCATTTAGCCCAGCTGCCTGCCCATTTTACAGGTCAGTGAGGCCTAGAGAAAGGACCACTTAGTGCAGGGCCAGTGCTGGGACTCTTGTTACCTGCATAGACCCTAGTTATATTCTCTCTACTAAACCCGTCTGCAGCGGAGCCTTGTCAACCAGGCAAATAGAAAGGACCCCTCAAATTATTTCCACTTTGAATAAGTGGAAGAGCCAGAGGGAAAATACTGCATTCCACTTTAAACTGAAGAAAAAATTAAAACCTGAAAAGGGGGTCCCTTCGCTCTTACGATCCCAGTAAAGTAGGACTGGGAGTTGGAAACTTGGAAAACATGAGTGTTTTTTGTAGCAGAGGTATTTAATCTGCATGATGGTGATTGAGTTCTCTTTGGAGTACACTTTACGTGTAGGAGAAGATGAGAGTAATTGAGACATGAAGAACCGGAGTGGAAAGTGCTGCATACAAGATACACATAGGCTGGTGGAGAGGGAAAAAACTTGCCATTTGGAAGGCTTGGTTCCAGAAGAGTCAGCCTAGAGCTGAATAAAAGACACATTTGCCCAAACATGACAAATAAGAGAAGCTTGTGTTCTCCCAACAGCCCACCCTTGGCTTGATAAAGTCCCCACCCTTGTCACTCTCATCAAACTTCCCAAAAGTAGTTAATGCAAAAAAAATTGTTTTTCGGTAAAATGATAACGTCAGCATTCAATTTAGCACACATAACTAGGTCTCGATGTGGAAAATAAGTCTGTCCCTCATAGCCCCTGAAGCCTGACATGTTGGTGACCCACATTCCCGATGAAGTGCCAGAGGACAGTGAACCCATGACTCAGACCCTCCCTCAAACACCTGCCAATGATCTTCTTGCCCTACATGACTCATTCTTCTGTCCCCAGATTAACTAAAATTAAAGACGGTAACAGGTGTCATCACAGAGTAACGAAACCAAAGAAACCTCTGTTTCCCACAACTGTCTTCTATTCTATCAACATAACAGAACATAAAAAGAGGGGGAAAAGGATAAGGCATCCCAAAGGCTAAAGTTTAGAATTGATTATTTTTAAAGCCCTTAGTCTTTAGAACTGCGGTGGATATTCAAACTTGATAAACTGAGCCCAAATTCAAAGATGAACATGGAAGATATCAACAGTGCAGGCTTCCAATGTTGGAAGTGGGAGGAACTACCCCTGGGTACTCCAAACTTGCAGGGAAATTGGTCCTAGGATGCTCATCATCTCTGACTTCATAGGTAAAGGACAACACCAACACTCTGAGAGCAAACCTAAAGGCTGAAAATTCCTGACGGTTCTGTATGCCCAATTTATATCCTATGGGTTAGTTGAAGTTCCACCTGATATTTCTGACCCTTGACTCTTCCCACTTCACAGACCCTACTACTGTGACTATTGCCTGCACTTCCTAGTTAAAATGACCACCAAATTCTACTGTCATTTAAATGTTTTAAAAGTGACAAAAAGAAAATATACCTAAACTATGAAAAGGAAAAATCTAATTCTTTTCTAGTCCTTTATGTTTGAAAGATTTCCAGATTTTTTTAAGTATTAAAGGTTGTTGTAATCACTGAACTAAATCAAGAATAAAATAATTCAAATCAAAAGTCTCCTTGACAAGGAATAACCTCTTTTTATTTTCGAGAGTGTCTTTTAAAAACTTCTGACATTATGCTGAGGGTATAATGAAGTCTCCTACAGAATATTTGCAACACTAAGCATCAACTTGGAAAACACTCAATGTGCTATGCAAAATCTGCTCTGGTCGCTGGGCCATTGGTTGAAGGCACAAAATGTGGCAGTGATAGATTATCTTAACCTTTTCAGTTTAAATACTGTTGGTTCAAATCAAAGGTTCTCAAATCAATGAAGTCTGAAATACAAGGTAAAAATAGGAACTGTTATTTGAATTATGCATTGTGTGTATTTTAAGTAAATGCCATTGGCAAATCTCTCAAATGTTTAATCATGTGCAATCTGGGAAACACAAATATTTAATTTCACACTTTCATGTATTCTTTAATCTTCCATCTTCTATAAAACTGAGCCCCATAAATGAGAGCTTACTTTTCATACTACATTGTTAGTTTTTCTCAGCGCATTTTTGTGAATTACATGTGCAATAATATCTTGGAACATCGAAAGTTGTGTCATTAAGGGAAAACTTTAGGGTTCTAATACTGGTGGTGGTGGTAAATTTTTCCCCCTTTCTTTCCTAATTGAATCAAAGAATTTTAACCACTTCAATAACACATTAATTTTTAAAAAATCTTTAAACGGCTTTGAGAGAAATGCAAACAAGAAATACTTTAAAACTTCCTTCTCACCACTCAGCCTAACTTTGTAAAATTTCCTTAACTCTTATCTCTGAATCTTACGTATTTGCATTATAATGCATTTAAGATGAATACTTAACAGCGCCGAGGAGACTCGGATTTGGTGCTGTTTTTCCCTATAGTAACAGGTGACATGATAACACTATTATGTAGAATTCCAAGTCTGCAGCTACACGTGAAAATCGTTCCTTTTCTGTTTGGAAACAAATGATCAATCAGCCTCCGGTGATCAATTGGTCCCCTGGCTGCCCGTCAACGCGGGTAGGCACCCGGCAGAGGCATTGAGAAATTCTGCAGCAAGAAAACGGGATCTCAAACTTTGCAAAAGCACCTTGTGCGGCGTCCCAGACTTTGCTGCAACTCCTCCGCTACGCGGGGCTGAGGCTCTGAATTTGGGGCCAGACAGAGGGCAAGGATGATTTCACTTCGCCCGTGTACTGGAGTGTTTTTCAATCGGGATTGTGAATTATTATTATTTTTTTCTTTTTGATCTGTAGAACGAGGGACAGGCAAAGTGAGTCCTGGCGATGTGCATTATGTTGCAGGGCACAAAAAGGAGGTAAAGTGAGTCTCACCCCAGCACCCCGGGGCGGGGGCACTATCCCAGACTAGGCGGGACTACTCACCGCTGCTGGTAGGAGGTGATGCCCTGGACGTTCTGCGGGGTGCCGTTGGCCGCGGTGCCGGCCCTTCCCATGCCCGCTCCGGCCGGTACCCCTGCGGCCGCCCCGCCGGCCGCCGCAGCCGTCACCTGTACGCTGAAATCCGGGAAGATTCGGATCATCACCGCGGCTGCGGCCCCGGGGCGCGGCGGCTCTGGGTGAGGGCTGGCGGGGTCTCGGGCTCGGGCGGCGGCGGCGGCGGCAGCAGCACGAGCAGCAGCGACAGCAGCAGCGGAGCCAGGCACCAGCCTGCAATCCCATTAGTGAGCCGCGGCCACTGTGCGCGGCGGAGAGGAGCTTTGATGTGCGCACAGCCGGCTGGGGGGGCCGCGAGCGCGAGGAGGAGGTGCGGGGGGCGTGCTAGGGACTTTCAAACAGCAAAACGTGTCAGGGTGGGGCCTTTTTTCCTCTTTTGGGGGACGGTGGTGCTCCCCCCTCTTTCCAGGATGTTGCTCTCACTGGCTGCTCCGGTTGCGCCGCGCGAGCCCAGCTGAAGGAAGAAGGGGAGGGGGTGTTGGAGGAAAAGATGCACTGGGAGGCTTGGCGAGGACTTGGCCGGTGCAAGGGAATGACGGGCAGTGGAGGGTGCCTTTCTTTCCCGCCCCCCCCCTGCGCACACGCACACACACACACACACACACACACCGCACTTCCGACCCAAAGTGCAAGACTGAGGCGCGCTCTCCCCCCTCCTTTCTCTAGAGAAATAGCCACTATTCAGGCAGGCTCGCACCTCCCATGGTTTCCAGCAAACTAGACCCCAGCTCGCGTGTGTAGGAATGGGGGCGCAAAGCTTCCCCTCCCAGCCGGGACCCTTCTTTCTGCCAGTCTTCTGCACACCCGGCAACGAGAGGATTGCCAAGCCAAGTTGTGCTCCTCGAGAACTTGACGCTTATAGAGGAGGGATGATGTGGAAAGGCGCCGGGGAGAACAACAACAACAAAAAAGCCGCTTTTGTGCAGTGGAGTTTGTTGCCTTTATAAGAACGTACTCTCCCGGCTCCTGGTGGGCGGACGGGTTAGTCCTGGATAAACTTGGGAGCTAGGGACAGTAGGTCCGGGTGTGGGGATCAGTGTGCCCTGATGAATCGAATAAATTAGCAGCCACAACTGAGGTGAACTCTGCAAATTCCAACCACCAGGGAAACAAAAAGAGAAAACACGTGCATTTATTTTCTCGTGTCTCCCAGTTACTTCTCCACATTGTCACATCGGTATTTCTTTAGCGGGTGAGGAGGGATTCTTGCGGTTTGAGTGAGCCTTTGCCAGTGACGACTCGCACTCTTTCTCTCCAGACAAGGGGGGTGGGGTGGTTGATTGTTGCCCTCACCCCCTGCCCAGTACCCCCCGTCGTCCCACTTCCTCCCCCTTCCGGCTCGCGAGCTAGGAGCAGCGGGCAGAGTCCAGGCGTGAAGCCGGGTTCGGCCTCCCCTCCGATTTCCATTCCCCGCCCCGTTCTTCTGGTACTGCTGGTGGTTTTCCCCCTCTCGTTCTCTCTCTTGTCTTTTCGCAGCGCACCGAGGCCCGGGCCAGGCAGCTGGAGCACAAGCGGCCCTCGCGCCCGCCAAGCGAACCCAAGTTGTGCACCGCAGAGCTTGGTGACCGCAGCCGCACCGCCCCCGCCCTCGGCCAATCGCGCTGCGTCCGGCGAGGCACCTGCTTAACCCTTTGAGCCTGGGGCTCAGGCAGTCCGTCCGAACCCAAAGAGGCAGGACCGACTGGCCAAAAGTTGCCAATACCGGGAGCGGACAGAGGACACCAATCCCAGCGTCCCCGCGCACGGTCTAGGGTCCAGTCGCCTGTCCTTGCGGCAGACCTGGGAGTCCCCTTCCACCCTCAAGGCTCTAGGGAAACCGCAAAACCGCACAAAGGCGCGTGCTCGCTGCGGTTGCATCCCACGCCTGCCAGGGCAACCTCCAGGCTCCCCTAACCGGAGTGAATCCCGGGAGGAGCCTCCCGTGCGCGGCAGCCACAGGAAGACAGAGGGAGGGAGCACCAGCTCTTGCTGGCCAGGCCCACAGTGCAGCTGCGTTTTCATTTTCCTCTCAAAGAAAATGCTTTGGACGGCAGATAATACTAGGAGATATGAAACTGTTTCGTCCTCCACATGTTGCACGTAAAAAGAATCGTAATGAGCATCTGTGGCCTGTGCAAGGGATCCTACGAGTTAGTTGAAGATCTAACTGAGGTCTTGGCTCCCTTCTCCTCGGGAAGGGGTCATTATCTAGCTTAACAGTGGCATTCATTGAGGGATACCTGTTGTTCAGAAGCCAAAGGCAAGGCCGAGGGTGGGAGTGTTGGTAGAAAATTGCCTGGTAAGGATCTGGTTACAGACTTGGTCCTCACCCTACTCGGAGCATAGCGTGCACGCCAAGGCAGATTGGTTTGGGCCTCTAGGTTCTCCCCTCCCCACCTCTTATCATCAGGGCTGGATCTGAAGAGATCTCAAGTACCACCCAGTGGCTGACACTTTCCTGTTGAATGAGTTCCTACTTGTTTTAGAAAGATCAAGAATGTTTTAAGGTTCTGAAAAGTTTTCCTTCTCCGACTGCATAGACCAAGGCCGGCAGGATCGTAGGCCAAAGGAAGCCCAGTAAATGGCTGATGAATGAAGCTAAAAATGCCTTCAGTCGCAGGCAACACTTTCTGTAAAAGGGCATTTGTCTGAATCATTGGTCCATTGTGGCGAGGCGCAAGGGTGCCTGCCACTGCATTTCTGAGCGAACCAGTTGATGGAGACCTCTAGCAAGTGGCTCCATGTGTACTGCAACTCCAGGAATGCAGAACAAGATTCCAAGCTAGATTCTACATCCAGAGGCAGTACCAACTGGCCAAGTGAGGCAAAAGGCCGGGGGGCACCCCTCTTTGGCCACAAGATCACACTTTTTAGAAAAAATAATCCCCCTTTTAAAGTCTTTCTGCACAATTGACAATGAGTTGTTTTAACAGGCTTAAAGATACCACCTGTTTTCTTTTGTTGTTTCAATACCAATTCTGTGAATAGAAGAGGTCAGCAAGTATATTTTATTCACTACTTGTTTTACAAAATAGTTCATTTGGAACTGTTTTGCCCCTGCATCCCTTCCCTTTTGTGAAACAAATTTTTCTTGGACGCCCAAGTGGCAAAATTGTCCCAATAGAAAGAATATGAGAATGTGGTGGCTTGGAGCTATGTAACACAGAAAACAAACAAACAAACAAACAAAAAACTCTTAAACTTAATCCATTCCTATGGGTGTGAACCCACAGAGAATGAAACCATGGGGAGTAGTCAGAAGCTGGAAGTCAATGGAACCTGGAAAAGAGAAGATAACATCATGTGCATTACCATGTGACAGAAAAGCCAAGGATCAAAGGTCACCAGCAGACAGCCCCAGAATGCCACCGTCTTTGTGGAGAAAGCATTGCCTTGCTGATGATTCCTTGATTTTGGACTTCTAGCCTCAAAATCATGAGCCAGTAAATTTCCATTGTTTAAGCTAATATATTGTATGGTACTTGTTTTAGCAGCTAGAAAATTAAAACCCTGAGAGTGGGGGTACTGAGAGTGGGGTGCTGCTATTACAAATATCTAAAATGTGGAAATGGCTTCAGAATAGAGTAATGGGTAGAGGCGGAAAGAATTGTGAGAAAAAGCCTAGATTGCTTTGAAGAGAGTGCTGATAGAAATATGGACGTTGAGGATACTTCTGATGAGACCTTAGAAGGAAATGATGAATGTGTTATTGGAAATTGTAATAAAGGTGATCCTTGTTATAAAATGGCAGAGAACTTTGCAAAATTGTATTCTGATGTCAGGTTGAAAGGGGAACTTGTAAGCAATGTACTTGGATATTTAGCTGAGGAGATTTCCAAGCTAAGTGTGGAAGGTGCAGCCGGGCTTCTTCTTGCAGCTTAGAGTAAAATGTGAGAGGAAAGAAATAAAATGAGAACAGAATTCTTTAGCACAAAGAAATCAGAAATTGATGGTTTGGAAAATTCTCAGCCTCTCCAGATAGTGTGCTCTGAGACTAGGGCCAGAAGTTACTTATCAGGGACCTCCTTGAGTTTTCAGGAAGTGACTCCCTAGAGAACAGGTTTCCATGTGAGGATTTAACTTAACAACCCTTTACCAAAGAAGGTGTGACTATCATGAGTCCATTCCCCCATTTCAGTGGAAATCAGGATTGGAAATGCAGTTATCCAAGAAGGATCTGTGGAAAGTTCTATTGTCTGATGATTTGGACCCGCTTGAACAGCACAAAAAGCTGACAATTTTTTTTTTTTTGCAAGTTTTGTATGAGCAGAACCACTACTAGCCTGACTGAAAGGGAAAGAGAAGGGATGAATTAAAGGAGAATGACTTCAAGGGCAAAACCGTGGAAGCAAAGGTCTGAACAGAAAAGATTTCCTCAGGACCTGAGAGTGGGTGCCCACACATGTGGAAAGGGCAGGTATGCCCTTGTGCTTGGGGGAGGGGGGAGCCAGGCCATCTGCCCCAGTGCTTGGAGGGGCCAGGAGTGGTGCCCCATTGTTCAGGGAGAGTGCTTTCACTCCAATGCTCACAGTTGGTGAGGACCGTTCCCTGGTATCCTTGGAGAACCTGGCCACTACAGAATACTTGGAGAGAGTGGAACCTTCACACAGTGTTTTGAGAGAGCACAGCTACTGTGCAAGCACTTGGAAGGGGTGAGACTGCTGTTCCATGATGCTTGGAGGACCAAACATCAATCCACAGCTGACTTTCAGACCTTGAAATATGATGGAATTTGCCCTGCTGGGTTTCCAATTTGTTTGGGACCCATAACCTCTATTTTCCTACCAATTTCTCCCTTCTGGAATGGGAATGTCTATCCTATGCCTGCCCCATCATTGTATATTGGATGCAGATAACTTCTTTTCTAGGTTTCACAGGTCTGTCAGATGGGAGAGGAATTTTGCACCAGTACGGACCACACCATAACTGATTTTGATGAGATTTTTTTACTTAGCATTGCTACTGAAATGACTTGAAGCTTTTAGGATGGAATGAATGTATGTTGCATATGGAAAGAACATGTGTTTTGGGGGTCCAGAAGTCAGACTGTTGGGAATTGAATCATGTCCCCCACAAAAGGCATGCTGAGGTTCCAACCCATGGTCCTGTGAGTGTGAACCCTTTTGTAAGTACGACCTCTGAAGATGGTATTAGTTAAGGTGTATCCAAGCTGAGTGAGGGTGGGCCTTAATCCAACATGGCTTAATTCCTTATAAAAAGGAAACTGGACATGGAAGAAGCAGCCACAGAGAGCAGCCGGAAGCTGGAAGTCAACAAACCCAGAAAAGAAAGAAGGTGCTGCCATGTACACTGCCATATGATGGAAATGCCAAGGAATTCCAAAGATTGCCAGCTAGCCAGAAGATACCAACTTTGGAGGGAACAGGCCTTCTAACCTCTGAAACCATGAGCCAATAACTTCCTGCTGTTAAGCCAACCACATATGTATTTGTTTTAGCAGCCAGGAAACTAAAACAGTAGGATATGTTGTTAGATATTTAAAACTAGATAAGCTGACACTGCTTCGATTATACTTCATACTATTAAGATAGAATTTAATGAGCACATTCAACTTCAGCGTTCAAAGCTTTCATCTACCCTTACATAGGAGAATTAATATAGGTCATGCCCTCCATAAACTTTCTTTTCTAACATGTAACCTACAGAACACACACGCAGAAACATGCCCAGTAGGTTATCTTATAAAAATAAGTCTGTTTCAATATATTGTCCTCACATGTATAGTTTCAGAAGGTTAGTTTGCATGCATGAAAGACAATGTCCTTATTAGATCTGCTTATATTGGTGTTCATTAAGGATCTTAAGCAAAATATATGTTTATTCTCTCAGTCATTCAGATTTCATGACTCTACTCCTCCAGTTAAAATCTTTACATGCTGGCAGCTATTGTGAAATATTTTGAAAGTTGCACTGGCACTCATCCAACCAAAAAGTCTTCAGTTAGCACTAAACTGCACTTTCTCATTTTATAGCTCCCTTCCAAAAGAATGTATCTAGTATTGCATGTTGAGATATAAAATAGGATTGTATGATGTTTTAACCCTAAAAAACATGCATATGTATATACACAGCTATCACAATTACATATTTACACAATTCCATATTTACTTCATCATTGTTGTTAGTGTAAAACTGTGCTTTTTGTTCACATGATAAGAATATCTATTCTCTGGAAATTCATTTCTGTTTACTTAAAGTGGTTTTACCTGATTTTTCACTATTTGTTTTCAGAAGCTGCCCCTGAAAAATGGGAGAGAGGATTCTCCTAAACTTCACTGAATCTAATTTTTGCTTTAGTCAGATATTTAGAAGTAAAAATAAAACAGTACACACAGATCAGGAAAAGATAAAGCAAAATAGAAAATAAACAGAATGAAAATACTATATATAATAAATAAGTGTAAAAATGTTTTACTCTGGAGTGTTGGACATCTTTATTGAAATAACTATGTTGCAATGAGGGAATTTTTCTATAAAGAAACTGTGTGATAATTTACATCAATTTAAGATAATTCTTCATCATGGGAAGAGCCATCAACTAACGGTAAGGTCCTTCTGTATCATGGAGGGAAGATTTTACATTCTTTACAGGGTTTAAATATTTGATTTATAGAATTTTCAATCTTAGTCCCTCAATCCAAATTGAATTATGGCTCTTGCTGCTAAATTTCCCATGTTATTAATGTGTCTTCTTGTCCATTCAAAAGCAAAATGTTAATGTCAGGGGGAAAAAAAACCCCATAAACTTGGCAATACAGTCTTTCTTGATATTCCAGAAGAAAAACTAAGAAATTAAGAGGGAATATATAATAAATCATTATTTATAATTTATGTCTATCCAAATATAAGAGATAAAAATACTGAGAATTTTTTCATATTAATACTACATATATCAAATAGTGAAATATCTCAAGCTATTATGCTAAACTAATTCTCAGAAGACTTTATAGATAGCTAGAAAGAGAAGAGGTTTAGTTAGAAGAGAGGAAAATCTTTTAGCAAAGTTTCTTTTTAACTCAACAGCAGGCACTAGAGGAGGAGGAATTGTTTTTAAAAAGTTAGTGTAAATGGGGAATGGTATCAGAAATTCATGATATTTTTAGTTAAAATATTCACACATTGATGCATATATTATTTCAAAGTATGTGTAAATCAATAGAGTCTAATTAAAGCTAAACTGAGAACTTAGATTTAAATGCAAAATAACTACTTTTAATTTATCATTTTAAAGTTTAATTTGTTTTCAAGCAACAATTGAAAAAGTTGCTTTTGCTTATTTTCTCATCCATGACAGTGGTTTTGATTTTGGGGTTGAAATACTTTATTTCAGGAGAATGATTTTAAATCTACCTGTGATTATAATGGAGTCCCAAATGTCGGTTCTAGTTTGCTGCTTCTATTGCTGTGAGCATAATTATAATTTCCACAGCACAACTAGAGAAGTGATTTCTTCCTTGCACCACAAATCCAGCAGCTCATGCTAGTTTTTGGTTCACTGAAAATTATACCTAGTACTAACTGGAACCTTTATTTCTGTTTGACTGAGTTCCTCCAGGTAGACATATCCACATAGCCAACGGACTCTTTTCTTCACTGAATTTTCTTATTAATTATAAGTTGTTAAGATGGTGCCTGCACCAAATAGGTATTTAATAACTGCTTCTTGAATGAAGAAGTGGCTAATCATTTTGGCTTTGGCCTGAACTATTTTTTTTTCAAAATGAAAACAACCAAACTAGATGAATTTTTACTTGAATTTTTCATTTTCAGTAGGATAAGATATAGGATAAAACGAATCACACAGAAAATCAAACAAATGGTTTTTATTAATCTCTATGCTGAGTCAACCACTCTGTCTTTATTAAACTGTGTGTCCCTTCATTTAGAGAAATGTTTCTCAGATTTGAGTGTGCATCCGAATCATAAAATGGGCTTATTAAAACACAGATTGCTGCCCCCACCCCCTCAGGGTCTTATTCAGTAGGTCGGTGTTGGGACCAATAATTTGTATTTCTAACAAGTTACCAGGTGATGCTGATGCAGCTGATCCAGTCATCAAATTTTGAGTACTGCCCTAAAGAATTAGTGAGAGAGGATGGGAGTTATAGATTCAGAGCCTGAGTTTGCCACATACTGTCGGAGTGGTCAAGAGCAAGTTATTTAACCTCGTGGTTTCTACAACCTGGTATATAATTCAGTTCAGCAAAATGGATTTGTCCTGTGTGGCAGGAATTCAGACACAGTTCCTTCCTTCAGGGATCCAAGAGTTTATTAGAAGAAATAAATTTATATGTAAAAAATAAATTGCATTAAAGTGCACTAAGGGTAACAATAGGTATATATAAAAAGAACAAAAGCAGCATGATTGTGGATGGGAGCTAAACTGGATGAGCAGAAGAGTAATAAATCACGGTCAAGGGCATGAGGTAAGAAAGATGCAGCCTTTGGTTTGAATACAGTTCTACCATTTACAGGCTGAATGACTCCAACAATTTGTTTACCTTCTCCAAGCCTCAGTTACCTTGTCAGTAAAATAAACTATCAATATAATCCTCAAAGGGTTGTTGAAGGGATTAATTGATATAAATTGTGGAACGTGACTAGTACAGTGCCTGACTTATGATGACTGGCCGATGTAAGGCATACATTCTTGTGACACAATCTCTAAATTCTCTTCCAAATCTCATACTCTGTGGAAGCAGGAAAGGTATGGATGATGACCCAAACAAGTTTTGAAATATTTGCTTGTTCTATTTATAAATGTTGATGAATCTAGATAATTATTTATTCTGAACTCTAGAACAATACACCTAGAATTATGAGTGACTTGCTTTTTTAATCAAAGTGAAGAATTAAACTAATGCAAGTCTCTCCTGAAGTCCAGTGCACACCTCTAGAGGCATGGGTGTCTGCTTTACACAAGGGGCAGTAAACATCTGGCATAAGTCATATATAGGTGACGATGGGAGTATAGAAAAATAGCTTCATAAAGTGTAAATACAATTTGGATAACACATCCACTATTAGTAATTTTTGGAAACAAAAGTATTGGGTTTTTCCCCTAACCTTTTGAAATTAATGAAGGTAGGGTTAACTGTTATCTTTCACCAGAGCAATGATTCACAAACTTTTTGGTCTCAAGTCTTCATTAACTCTTAAAAGATTTTGAGGTGTTCAAAGAGCTTTGGATATGTGCCTCGTATTTATAAGTATTTACTACATTCAAAATTAACATAGATAAATTAAAACTCTTTATTAATTTCAAAATAGCAATACTAAACTCATTGTATATTAACATAAATAACTTTTTTATAAAATATTTTTCTCCAAAACAAAAGTAGTCAGAAGATTGATAGTGTTTTATATTTTTGCTTCTCTTTAGTATCTGGATTACTAAAAGATAGGCAGATTCCCATATCTCTTTTGCATTCAATCTGTTGCAATATGTTGTTTTCGTGGAAATACATGAATAAATCCACTTCACACAGATATGTGTTTAGAAAAGAGATGTTAAATTTTAACAGCCTTTTCAGATAATTGTGGACATTATTCTTCATTATTACATCAAAACTCAATAAGTGGTAATTTCTTAAATGTTAGTTGCAAAGTGGAATTATACTAAGAAACTTTTCATACTCTGGTCATTAAAATCCATTGGTCTATCGATTTTTATCCACATGTGATTTTGTATCATCAAGCATTCCTCATTTAAAAAAATATTGATGTACTGAGTTAAGCAAATATTCCAAATGTTGACACATTTCATTATACAGTATCAGAAAAAAAAATCCCGTTTGTTAATATCACTACCAGTCTGATCAGAACAGTCGTTAAACATTGGGAAGCTAAGCTGTCAAGCTCACAATGGGAGAAACAAGTTTCCAAAAATTCTAATTTTCACTTGAAATCTCAAATCTTATCATTGGAGCTAAATACTGTCAGTCTTTCTCTTTGACATGATAGGTGTGCTTATTCATTTTCAAGAAAGCATCTGCCCAAAATATCTACCCAAGTCTGAATAACCACAGTCTGTCAGTTACTCTTTCAGGTATAAATAGTGTTCCAAGAAAAGAGTGGCCAGTTGAGCTTGCAACTTCAACAATTGCATGAGTGTTTTTTGTTTTGTTTTGTTTTTGAGGCAGTCATTCTAACTACATATGTAGCAAAAATGCTGTGTACTTCCCATTTCATCACAAAGAATATTTGAAAGACGTCCTCAAGGGTCCATATTTAATAATACTAATAATTGTTACTGCTTCATCAAAAGCATTCTTCAGTGAAATTGGCAGTGTTTTTTTATTTTTTAATGTGAGTGTATGGCAGTGGTGAATACAAGCTAGGTGTATTACATCCCAGGTGAATACAATCCCAGCTAGGTGCCTCTGCCTTGATTCATGCTAAGGCCCCAGAGTTTAAGTCATCATTGCTTCTGAACCATTAATGCAAGCATCAACACAGTGGAAAAAGCATGATAAAATAGTTTAAACCTCACAGATGTCCTGAAAGACTCCTTGGCTCACAAATTGAGAACTGCTGCCTTAAGAGTATGCAATTCCCAGTAGAAACAAAAGTTGGAACTCTCCTTTTGTTGTATTTTTTAAAAGAATGAAAATACACTTTACAATTATGTACTGCTTTACTATTGAATCATGAATGAATTATTGCAAATGTTGTATTTAGGATTTCTATTTTATGTAGCACTAAGGATAGGTACTTTGTTTTCTCAATCTGTCACCCAGGAAGTGAGTAAAATTTTGAGCAAAGCAATTCAAATGCTGACAATCTGGGATCAGGAACTTTATTTTCTCTCTAATTCTCCAGGAAAGGGATGGAAATAGAGAAATTAGAGTGATACTTTAGAAGGATGGAAAGGAAATTTATAAGGATCTGGATTAAGTTCCATATCAGAAAGAAGTTTCCCAATGTAGTACTTGAAGATGACTGCTCATGTTGGACTTATTTTAGCAGAACAAGAATACTTCTAGGAATTCAGAGCATGAAATTTTTGCAGTGGGAGTCCTGTTGAAGTAGATGTTCTCTACATTTATATTTCATATATAAACGCAGCCTTTAATCAAATTATCTCTATATTATAAACAAAACACTATGTTGCAACACTTTTTTCAAAGTTTTGCACAATCTTTCTAATGTGGTTTACCTAGGTAACCACAAATAATTTATTTTTTATCACTGTTTTCAGGCAACAGGGTTTCAAAAAATCTTGTTCAAAATTGAAAAATAAACTGAGTGATTATGCAAAGCATCTTCACTTTCTC
>PVKY010007801.1:0-14596 GCA_004027775.1 Bradypus variegatus
CTAATGCTGCTCTGCTTCTCCTGAGGTGCTGGGCTGGTTAGCCAGTGACGGGCAACTGAACACCTTAGGCTTTGCAATCTGCCACCTAAGACAGAGGCAGGGCCCTTTGCTGCCTCAAGCCTTCATGACGGGTAAGGTCAAAAGTTGCTTCCTCTGTGGTGTTCTGACCTAAGACAGGCACAGTCCCCCCAGGGTTAACCACTGTCGCAGTTCCCTCTTTATAAAACTTTAAAAAGGGGGACCTGTGGGAAGCATTTGGTATCTCCTCGGCCATTTCGTGACCAAACGCCATTTTATTTGCTGAGCTGAGCTAAGTTTCTGTTTCCTTGCCTTCAGTCTTAAGTTTTGATTTCTTTGTCTTTAGTTGCCACTTTCCTGTCAATCAGCTAGTTCTAGGGACCAATGGTCTTTGCCGTCTTTGTCTTCAAGGACCTATGGCTGAATGCCTAGTTGTAGTTCTGCCTGCCCTTTCACTCGCTATATTAACCCTGAAATTTCCCTCAATAAACGGAGACTTGATCAGAATCTTGTCTTGTCTCCATTCTTCACATCTCTTGCCCCTCCCCAATTCTCACTCCCCCTTTCAGGTCCAGGTTCGATTTTGCCCCGCCGGTCGGGACATGCTTTGTGTTTACTAACTTGTATAAGAATCTTAACAGACCATTAGAGAAAGATCTGTTCCCACCTTTCTGAGTATAGGAGACAACTGTCACAGATACTCTAAGAAACTTGCCTCAGGCCAAAGAGCTGATAAATGGCACTGTCAACACCTGAACCCAAAGAATTGAATCTCAAGATTCAAACAGCTAAGTAACAGATACAGCATTGAAAGTGTGCTGGCAGTGGATTTCCTACAGGAAGAAACTAGATAAAAGTTTAAGGCTAACAACATGGAGGATTAAGAATGTTATATATGTGCACACATGCAAACACATAATGAATTATTATCCTTATACTATTAACCCATTAACATGATATTGTAGAAAAAACTGAAGGCCGTGAAAAGTATTTTGAGATGTGTTTTCAACTGCAAACAAATATAAAATTTATTTATGAAATGATGGTGTGTGTTTTTTTGCAGTTTTTGACGTTATTTTTTATTTTATTTTATTTTTTAACTTTATCAAAAAATTAAAAACAAACAAAAAAAGAACATTTCAAACAAAACCAGAACAAAGAAATAAGAAAAAACAAATAACCTGAAATAACTACATTACTTCAGCATTTTCCTACCATTTAGATATTTAGCCATTAACTCAAGCAGATGGAATTTATTCCACTAATAAAACAATGATTCAAGATTAGAAAATGTATTAATGGTGTACATTTATTTAATATATTTACATAGAAAACAATATTTATTATAGCAATAGATCCTTGAAGAAATTATTGCATCATTAAAAATCATGCTGAATAGGAAATTTTTAAAAATAAGCAAGAAAATGTCACCAAACATCTTTATCAGTAGGAAACACTGGAGGTATTTTCATTATAGGTGTGTAAATTAAGTTTGCAGAATAAAATATCACACAATATTCACTGAATATTTTTTTCTAAAATCACCTAACAATGTAGAAAGCCATTTGTATAAGGCTTATACCAAATTCTTATCACGGAACTAACAACAGCGGTTCCTGATGGAGATGGTGAGTGATGGTAGAGGACATGGCAGAGAAGGGGGTGTTTTAATTCTTACTCTCTAAGCTGAATCTGTTTAGAGTTTTACCACACACAAAAAATTATACACATCGTGTGATGTTTAAAATAAAATAAATATAATATCAATTAGAACAAGAATTTGGCTCCAGCCTCTCGGATGACAAAGATAGAACTCTCTGCTCCAGTGTCTTCATTGAATTAATAACCATTTTTACCTAAAACACCTGCAGCATGAGAATCCCTGTGTGAACACCACTGTCTCCTTGGGATGGAAGTGCTGACAATGATTTAATGAACCTCCTACTGTTAGCCATTAGGTTGAATCCACACTTTGAAACCCCCTATCATTGATGTCTGTTTCTGAACTTTCCATTCCATGCGACATCAATAATTTGGAATCAGAAATATGTTGGTTCACTTGTTGAGCTTAGAAGGCATTATAAAATCAGGCAGAGCAGGTTTCCTCTTAGCGGTCTTCTTTTCCAGAATTTTCCAGGCATTTGTGCATATTAATGTATCACTTCCATGTGAAATTTCTTTAATCCTGGTCTACATGACAGTGCATCCAGATGTGGTCCCTAAACAATCCCTACTGTCAACCTTCAGTGACACCTCAGGGTCCACTCCCATCTCCAATCCATGGTAGGTGGGAAGCTATTCCCATGACAACCCCCAAATGGAGCCTTGTCACAAGTTCCATGTGACTGGTCACAGTGAGACGGAATCTGTGTGGAGAGGAGGGGGACTGAGGGAAGGCCCTGGGTGAATGTGAGAAAACATGTTAGACAGGATATGTCAGAATCAGAGAAAATTAGCAAGACCTAAAAATGGCATTTCAGGCAGGAGAGATATTAACAGAGAATGTGACTTTTACCTGGGAAAGAGCCATTGCTGACTCCTCTTTCTTTCCTCTTCCTTCTCTCAGCTTCTCAGGCAAGATTACTCTGCATGTGGAAAATATGCTACTTAATGCTTATATTCAATCCACTTCCTGTGCCACAACCATACACATAGGAAGGATCTCAACATGGGGGAAAGACAGCCATCTGCTGTCCACTACAACAGAATGGATTCAAAGAGAATAAACTTCTACCTGGAGACCAATGATGAGTTTCCCACACTTTCTTCAGAAAGCTCCCCGCTTCAGGGCATAGATGTGGATGTGATACCAAACCCCATGAAGAGCAGAGCCCTCTGTACCCCTCCCTGGTTGAGGGGCTGGTCTCAGCCCTCAGAAATGGATGAGCCAGAGTCCAGGCGTTCAGTGCTGGGTATGGATTGGTATCACCTGCGGTGCTTTCAATGTTGAGTCTCGGCCCCACCCTGATTGTATGAATGGGAATCTCTGGGGAGGGGGCACAAGAGCTGCATTTTGCCAAGTACATCAGCAATCCAATGTGAAGTGAGGTTTGAGCATGACTCAGAGGAGGCGAGCCCAGCACACCTCCGACCCTGTGGCTCTGCTCTCCCCTGGGGCCTTGTGACTTGTATGTGGCCACCAGAAGAAAGAGCAGAGAGAAACATGCAGACATTAAGGGCAAGGAGTGGGGGTGAGGGTGTGGTTGGAATGTTAAATGGGAGGGTCAAAGAAGACTCCCCTGAGAAGGAGAAATCAGAACAAGGACCTGAGGAAGGAAGAGTGTTTGCCAGGTGCACGTCAGGGCTGGAGAGGCCCATTCAGAGGGACGCCCATGTGAAGGTGCTGAGGCACCTGTGTCCCCAGCCCCAGGCAACACAGAGAGGCCTGTGTGGCTGGAGCAGTGTGAGTGAGAAGGAGTTAAGAAGGAGGTCAGTTCCGAGGGTATTGGGAGGCAGATCAGAAAGGGCCTTGGTCTGCAAACTTTTTTCTCCCACATACATATTCCCTCACTCAATTTAAGTAAACAAGATATTTTCTATATTTTATCCTAAGTTAAAACACTCACAAATAATGTAGTATCTTGGACATTTTTAAAACATGCCAGGATGTTCATCTAAGCCTCAAGAAATCTGAACCCACCCTTAAATGAGATGTGGAGGACTGCCAGGGGAAAATTTTTAGGGGAGTTCAGGTCATTTTGGACATTTGAAGGTGGAGATAGTGCTAGACAACTCTGCAAGGATGTCAGGAAGCCTGCAGGAGCATGAGTCTGGATTAAAGGGGAGAAGTCTGGGCTGGACACATTGAGATATTCAAATCAGTGAGATGATAAAATACTTGTCCTTCCATGTCAGGCTCATTTCACTCAACCTGATGTCCTGAAGGTTCATCCACGTTGTCACATGTATCAGGACTTCATTCCTTCCTAAAGTCAAGCAATATTCAATTATATGTATATAACACATTTTATTTATCCATTCTTCAGTCTTCTCATGACTTTGAAGGCTAGAATTACAAAATCAAGGCATCAGTAAGGCCATGCTTGCTCCTGGAGTCAATAGCATTCTGGTGCTGGCTTGCTGCAATCTTTGGGTTACTTGGTTTTCATCTCTGCCTCTATCACATGGGCTCTTCTTGAGGCTTTTCTCTGCCTTCTGGAATCTTTGTTTCCTGACTTCTCCTTTCTGCTCAATTACTACCTCCAAATTTGCTTTTTATAAGGCCTCCCCTAAAAAGACCCACCCTGATTCAGTTTAGCCACATCTTAACTAATCACAACGTCTTCAAAGGGTCCCTATTACAAATGGGTTCATACCCACAGAAACATGGCCTAAGACTCAGAATATGTCTTTTGTTGGGTACGTGATTCAATCTATCACAAATACTACATTGAGCCTGCCTTTATGACTCCCTTGCCAGCCAGAGGGATCCCCCATTTATTAATAGTGGTTATGTTCATGGTACAGCCACACAACGCTTCAGGACAGATAAGTTCCAAAGTGAACAAGAAGTTGGAGGTGGAATGAAAGGGAACAGAGGAAAGAATGACCAGTCTGGGGGGAAGGACTGAGAATGTCCCATTCCTATGTGTTGGTGCATTTCCGTGTTGTTGCATGGAGGTTGTCTTTGAACACAGAAACAGTTTCTGAAGGGCGTCACCACTCATTTGGGGAAAGTCAACTGTTGCTTGCCCTCTAGCCATGTTAGATGACATTATGCAGGAACATATACTTTGTTCAAACATTTTGTTTACTGGAGATGAGGGGACACCTTGTTATTGTCACACACTTAGGGTAGCAGTAGTAGTTCTCCCCAGCAATAACCACAGCTCATGAACTGCAGGTCAATCCTGCCTCTTGTGCTGAGGGCACTGCAAGTTCCAAAGGACAATTTTCCAGAATGCTCTGTCAACCTAGCACTGCTGGGACTGGTCTGCCATTTAATGAGTAACCACCTTGCCCTCTTTAGCAATGTCCGGATCTCAGCTCTGGAGTAGTACCTGCTTGTGGTATCCACTATTTCTCTATACTGAGGAGTTCTCTTGACTTCTTGCTTGTCAGTTCTCTTTATGCCAGTGGTGTTACTTACATTCACGATGTTGTGCTGCCGTCACCACCATCCATTACTAAAATTTTTCCATCACCCCAAACAGAAACTCTGTACCAATTAAGCATTAACTTCCCGTTCCCCACACCCACCGCTACCCGACTCTATGAATGAGCATATTCTAATTATTTCATAAGTGAGATCATATAATATTTATCCTTTTGTCTGGCTTATTTCACTCAACATGATGTCTTCAAGGTACATCCATGCCGTCACATGTATCAGAACATTCCTTTTTACGGCTAATAATATTTCATTGTATGTATGTGCTGCCATTTTTTTTTTTACCCTTTCATCCATTGATGGACATTTGAGTTACTTCCATCTTTTGGCAATTGTATATAATGCTACTATGAACATCAGTGTGCCAGAATGATTTTACAATTTCCATTTTATTAAATGTTGCATTGGAGAAGATTAGAGTCTGAGACTCCATTTAAAATTGGGGCCTTTATTAATTTGGAGATAATGGAAACTTATATGACTATGTAATTTTAGACCCAATAAATTAAAATTTCCCTGGAATTAGCTAAACAGAGAAGTGTGAGAAAAGTTTATTAACTATTATAGCCTTTGTGATTATTAATCAAGATCCTAAGAAGGAAAAATAATGGCTCTGTAGCAAGTGGCCCTGGAGGGAGCAGGATATATATCAGACACTGTAAGATATTGAAGAGCAGTTTTGTATTTTTACTGTAAATCCTGAGAGGAAAGGTAATCAGTTGAAATATATGACTTTTTGGGTTGTGGAGTGGCATACTTAAAATACTTCCAGGTAAAAATGGGCAGAATGACCTGGCTGGGGTGAGGTGTTCACAGGAAGCAGTTTAAGAGGTTTTAACAAGAATTCAAGTCAGAGCTGATGAATTTGAGAGTCAGGGAAAAGAGAAACCAAAGAGGTGGTGACAGACCTTGGTTTACTCAGACAATATCTTATCTGTTGTACATCCAAGAGGAATCACTTTAGTTGATTTGGAGGATTATCAAGCACATGTTATATGGGAGCAGAATATTTGGTGAAATAGGTGAGTTGGGATCCCCCAAGTCAGGCAAGATGGGGCTAAGGAAAACGAGGGGGTTCAGAATTCAGGACACCATTGACCCCAACTCTTTAATCTGAGTCTCCTAAAAGTAGGTTTGAGTGGAGTGAGCAGAGCTCAGAGGACCTGAACTCAGACTTGGGAACCAAAATGTGGGGTGGAGATGGGACAGTGCTCTCCTTACTTTTCCTAAATGAGCCTCAGGGTTGTTTCCGTTTCCTTGCCCAAGAGAAGTTTATCCTCCAAAATTTAAATCTGTTGAAGTTCAAGCATTTACTTACCTTTAAAAAAATAAATTTTCAATAAAATATTAGGGGGGAAATCCCCAAACCCTTAAAAGCTGGAGACACTGGTATTATTTCTAGGAAAAACAGAATGGTGCCTTCTGTTGAAAATTATCTTTTTGAAACCTCTGCAGCCTGTATTTGTGATCTGATAGGGCCAAAATCCAGGCAGCACCACTTTCAGAATTTCCCCAGGGAACAGAAACAGCGATATTAACTTGCATATTTTTCAAATTAAAAATTATTAAGGGTGTAAATGATGCTTTTGAATATTTGAAAATCTAGTTTTAATATTTAATTTTATTTTTCACATAAAAGAACAGAAAATCTTCTCAAATGTCTCTGGAAATATTGCAAAATTTTTCATTAGTTCAAAGCAAATTCAAATATCTCTAAAAGAGTACACCTTCTTCAAACCTCATTATCTGCCTTTGTCACAAAACATTCAGAAATAGAAAACATAGGTTAAAATAGTGAATCTCTTTAATTTTCACATTAAAAATACTCTTCCAAATAACTGAGAATAAAGATAAATTCGAAATTACTAAGTAATGATTTAAGCAAAATTTGGGATGCCAACCAGTATGTCTCCAAAGTATCTGAATTCACCTCTAGAAGTGTAGACTAGAAAAACATGTTAAATGTAAAGAAATAAAAATGAATTTATATCTACACAAGCAGAACTATTTCTTCTTTTAAAGCAACTTCTCAGCTCTCCAGTCCAACAGCCCAGTTCTTGTCCCCATGAAGTTCCTGGAACTCAGGTATGGGTTGCTCCGCTCGCCACACTCGGGAGAAACGGGGAATAGAAATGGAATTTAGGTTCTGATGCGAGGCAAGAGTAAGTTCCATATTCTGCACAGGCGGACCTAGTTCCCATCACCTACACAGACCACTGCAACTCCTGCTCAGTTAGATGAGAAGTCTGGGCCCTCAGGCGTTCCAGGATCCAACTACAGAGGCCCAGCGCCCCGACATCCTCGCAAGACGCATGCCTACACCCGCCCGCAAAGAGAGCGTGTTAACTTAAACCGTTTAAAACATCTCCGTTTCCAGGGCTTCTAATCTTTTCCTGTATCTGTCTGAAACAATCACTTGTTTGTTGGCGCGCCACCTAGAGGACGCCGAACAGATGAAAACGTGGAGTATCAAGTTCTTTTCGGCCATTGGACAGACAGGCCCCAAAACGCCAGAGCTCAGAGCGCAGGCGAGGTGAGGCCCCGCCCCTTCGGCCACGCCCCCAAGGCTGTAGCCCCGCCCCCTGTCGGCACCACCCGCTGGGCCGCCCGTTTGGGTACACCCCCACTCCGCGCACGCGCAAATGCCCGCAGACCTGGAGGCGGATCGAGCCAAGCGGGGGTTACTTTCAGGTGAGACCGTGTCTGATTTTCCGACTCTAACCTGCGTTTCGCGGCCCCCGAGACCCCTGTACTGCACGCCCGAGGTTCGGGGGTTCTCGACGTTAAGATCCCCGCACCCGGTGAGCCCCGGCGCGCTGTGAGACGCTCCGAGTCCGGTCGTTCCGCTGCGGGGTCGCGGGCTGCGCGCTCGGATTTCCGGCCTTTAATGCCTTCGGGTGTGTAGACACTGCCTGTCGCGTGGTTTTCCTGCTTAAACACTCCGCTGACTTGCTCCGACCCAGCCTCCTCCGGCCATGTGCGCCGTGTCAAGTGTTCACCCGGGAAATGGGTTAACGGCCTTCGCAGCCTTCCTTCCCCGGAGTCCCCCACTCGGGTTTCGTCCCTCTCTGTCCCTCAAGAGGAGAGACGGCTGCGCCGCTCCACCGGGAGCCCCAGGACGCCGCGTCCTCTCTGGACTGGGATCCCACAGACTCCACGCTTCCTGAGATACCCCTCTCGTCGAGTCCTTTGAATTCAGGCCCCAGCCCTCCCTAGTCCTCCTAGTCGCAGTCACCGCCTTGTGGAGGACCCTCACCCCCGTTCTGGGGGAACTGCCCCGCACCTATTCGGTGGCACTCCCTGTTTCTTCTGCGCAAGTCGCATCTTATGGTGTGTTTAGATTTCCAGTGCCCCAATGGTTAGTGCTCTTCTAGGGCAGGGGACATCTGTATTCCTTATCTGTCAGTGTGCAGGGCCCGGGTGGGCCCGGGGGCGCAGGGGAGGTTTAGGGGAGGGTGAAAGGCGGACTGAGGGAGGACGAGAAGGATTGTGAGTCTGTGAAATAATGGAAGAATGGGGCAATATAGAGGATAGAGTGGGTGGACTTGGAGAGAGAGAATTAAGAGTGGAAGAGTGAAGCAGAGGGAGGAAAGGAAGTAAGGGAAATCTAGAGAAAAAACAGTCCCTGTAATGATTTGTAAAATTAAGTGTGTCTCAGAAGTTTTCTGGGAGAGGGTGCCCAGTCCTCCAAAATGATGAAAACCACTGGGATAGAGGTAGAGTCTAAAAGTCAGAGATAGACCTTCCTCCCTCCCTCCCTCCCTCACCCCCCCATCCCCTTCCCCACCCCTGTAAGGAGCTTCTCCATTGAGGGATCTGGGTAGCCAGGAGGCATCTCCTCTTTCTTTAGGCTCTTTTGCCACGGAAGTGGGTCTGCTCAGCCTCAGGCTGCCACCCCAGGTGGCCAGCTCACTGAGTTTCTGGTTGAACTTTACACTTGAAATAGGAACCCTGCAAACATCAGCCCGGAGGGTGAACTGGTGTCACTCTGACCATTTCAGTCATTCATGCATTCAGTACCTACGTAGCCTTTACTGTGTGGCAGTATTTTTTGTCATAGCATTGGATTAAAAAAAATGTGAAAAGGTGGAATATTCTCCTGGGCCTCTCAGGTGATTTTTGAATGATATATATAGAAAAACCCTTTCAGTTACTACAATCATATACGCAAGAATGCCCGAAATCAGAGGACTGACATAATCATTCTCTCACATGTCCCTGACTTCCTTACTTCTCCCTCACATCATCATCACATCCATCTCTGCCTCCTCTGTGTCTGTCCCCTTGTGGCTGATCAGAGCTGGAGGAAATCTTAAACCCAGATTGACTAGTGTCACTTTAGATACCAGTTCCTCTTGTATTCCCTAATTTGTCTGTTCCATACCTTTTCCTCTAGAGCTTCTTGAAGTCCAACTTCTCCTTCCCCATCTTTTCTCTCAGTCAGAGATCTTGCTTCTTACTCCAAGGAAGAGGTGGTAGAGTTCTTCCCCAACTGGCCCACCCACCTGGCCCACATCTGTGTCCTCTGCTTCGCTGTTGACTGAGAATGGTCTGGCCTCACTCCTGTGATTGTGCACAATTCCCCAGCCTCCCTCGTAGTCTCAGGAGAACACTGCATCCTTTTGCCACTGCATCTTCAGTTTTTACTTCTAGGGAATTGTTTCATTAAGCATACACAGGTGGTTGTCTTATTCCATCTTTGTGGGAAGCATTTGGCATCTGCTTGGCCATAGCCAGAGCAACTAGGAGCCCCCCACCTCCCTCGTAAGCAAAATTAAAGGTCAAATTCTTGCTAAGTCAGGCCCCTATCTCTCTGTGGCCTTGCTAAGTCAGGCCCCTATCTCTCTGTGGCCTTGCTAAGTCAAGTCCCTATCTCTGTGGCCTTGCTAAAGTTAAGTCCCTATCTCTCTGATGTTAGTTTCGCCTTCCCGTAAACCAGCCCCACCAGTAAATCAGCAGTTTGTGGTCTCAGCCTGTTGCTGGGGCTTTCCAAGATTTTTCTTTTAAACTTCCTCTTTTAAAGCCAATAGCTGAGACATTCTTTGTCTCCTAGAGCCTATAGCTAAAATGCCAAGTTGCAGCTAAGAACCAATGGTAGATTGCTTAGGTTTTTTTGCGCGCTTCTGTATCCCTCCCCTTCACCCTCTATATAAACCCTGGAATTTCCCTCAATAAACGCAGACTTGATCAGAATCCTGTCTTGCCTCCCTTCTTCGCATCTCTTGTCCCCCCCATTCTCACTCCCCCATTTAGGTCCAGGTTCGATTTTGCCCCGCCGGTCGGGACAAAGTGGCGCCCAAACAGGGACCTGAACATGGGGGACGCAGTGAATAACGCTGAATTGGAAGTCTGCAGCAATCGGAGAAGCTCCCAACCAGGGACAGCACCTCCTCTCGAAGCTGCTCCCCATCAGGGATGGCACCTCCTCTCCATTAAAAGAGGAGAGAGAACAAGAGAGAGAAGAATAGAGGACGCTGCGAGGGAACCTGACTCGCCGCTAGAGCCTCGGTAAGTGTTTCAGCGATTATGGGGCAAGCAATCAGTGAGCATGAAGCTTTTGTAGAAGGACTAAGAGATCCTTTAAAGACGCGAGGAGTAAAGGTTAAGAAAAAGGAATTAGTTAGTTTTTTCAAGTTTGTGCAGGGCATTTGCCCCTGGTTCCCTCAGGAAGGAACCATAGATGAAAGAAAATGAAAACAGGGCGGGGCGGGAGCCGCTGCCGCTTTTCCTCCGGGTGGGGCGGGAGCCGCCACCGTTTTTCCTCCGGCAGAAAGGGCCGGCCTTTTGTCTAATGCTAAGCCGCCGTTTCGTGGGGCAGCACGAAAAAATCTTCAACCCCTTAACCCTTTAGTTGACTTAGAAGAGCTTGAAACTTTTCCTGTTACCGAAACCACCAATACTGATGGGGAAGCGTGGAGGGTTCATAGTGGTTTTGATTTTAAAATCATTAAAGAAATAAAAACTGCAGTTGCCCAGTACGGGGCTACTGCTCCCTATACTATGGCTGTCGTAGACTCTGTAGTGGAAAATTGGCTTACACCTATAGATTGGCACACCCTTGCCCGCGCCACCCTGTCAGGGGGAGATTATTTACTATGGAAATCAGAATATGTTGAAGTGTGTAAAGACACTGCTAGGTGTAATGCACAAGTAGATAATGGCTGGACTTTAGATATGTTAATGGCAGAAGGGCAATTTGCCACAAATAACGACCAAATGCAATACCGCCCAGGACTATTTGCTCAAATTCAAATAGCAGCTACTCGACCATGGAGAAAGTTGCCCACAAAGGGAATCTTAGTTCCTCGCTTACTGGCATTATGCAGGGGCCTGATGAGCCGTTCACAAATTTTGTACACTGGCTCATGGCAGCAGCAAAAAGAATATTTGAAAATGGTGAAGCAGGCATGGAATTTGTAAAACAATTAGCATATGAAAACGCAAATACTGCATGCCAGTCTGCGATCCATCCGTACCAGAAAAACCATGTAAATTCATTTGGTAAATTTATTGTGGATATACTGAGCGTCCTGATTTTTTGCTGTTAACCCGTAAAACATACATTATTTTGTTTAAGGAGATTTTGTGCTACCTCTTGGAACTATACGCACTTCCTCTGTATGTGTTCCCTTGATTGCATAACAATATTCAAAACAACTTTGTAAATAATATACAGATAATTTTTAATTTTTAACATCTAGTATTTCTAAATGTATAGAGTCTCATCAAGTATAAGTTGTAAATACTTCATTGTAAAATTTCATGGTTTCATTCTTGTGTGTGAATATCTTAGCAGTGTAATTGATGGGGTTTTTAAGCTATATAGTTTGTGCTATCTGTTTATTACATTGTTAGGGAAAGGAGAAAGGTTTTGTGCTTTCATCTTTGCAGTTTTAGTGCCTGTGTATATTAAAAAAAAAAAAACAAAGAAACGATGAGAAGGCAATTTTAAATCAAGTTATTTTCAGAGTTAGAAAACATTCAAATTGTTAAAAATCTTTGTTATTTGGTTACACTATATATGTCTGCATGTACACATGTTCAAAGTATATATATGTGTATGGCCTTTGTCCTCTGAAAAACTTCAAGCCGCACAACAGTTGGTACAGGAACAATTAAGTGCAGGCCATATTACTAAAAGTAATTCACCCTGGAACACCCCTATCTTTGTCATTAAAAAGAAATCAGGGAAATGGCAACTTTTGCAGGACTTAAGAGTAGTAAATAAAACTATGATTCTTATGGGAGCCCTACAACCTGGTCTTCCATCTCCTGTAGCCATACCTCTTGGATACTACAAAATTATTATAGATCTAAAAGATTGCTTCTTTACCATTCCATTACACCCAGATGATCAAGAACGTTTTGCCTTTAGCCTTCTGTCCATTAATTTTAAAGAGCCTATGAAAAGATATCAATGGAAAGTGCTGCCTCAAGGCATGGCTAATAGCCCCAGATTGTGTCAAAAATTCGTAAGTTCAGCCATCCAAGATACTCAAGGAAAATGGAAAAAACTTTATATTGTTCATTACATGGATGATATACTAACAGCCGGAAAGGAGGGTCAGGATGTATTAAAATGCTATCAAAGTATGGAAGCAGCCTTAAAATTACACAGGCTTCAAATCGCCCCTGAAAAGGTGCAGTTTAAGACCCTTATACATATCTGGGGTTCTACTTATCTGGAAACAAAATTATGAACCAAAAGGTGGAATTAAGATTAGATAAATTACAGACCCTAAATGATTTTCAAAAACTTTTAGGAGACATTAATTGGCTCCGCCCTTATTTAAAATTAACCACAGGCGAGCTCAAGCCTCTGTTTAATATACTTCAAGGAAATTCTGATGGCTACTCTCCAAGACTTCTTACTCCGGAGGGACGTCAAGCTCTTAAAACAGTTGAACAAGCTATACAATCTCAATTTGTTACTGCCATAAATTACGACCAGCCCCTACTTTTAATTATATGCAGAACTTCTTTTATACCCACTGCAGTATTTTGGCAAACCGCCCCTATTATGTGGGTTCACCTACCTGCATCACCTGCAAAAGTAATTTACCCTTACTACGAAGCAATTGCTGACATCATCTGTTTGGGCAGAGAACAAAGTAAATGTTATTTTGGTATAGAACCCAATACTATTATCCAACCTTACATTAGAAATTACGTTAATTGGCTCTTACAAACCACTGACTGCTGGCCCATCACCTGTGCATCATATCCAGGGCAAATAGACAATCATTACCCCACTGATGAGCTTCTTCATTTCTTAAGCTCCCATGACTTTGTCTTTCCTATAAGAACATCTGCACAACCCATCAATAATGCTCTTAGTATTTACTGATGGCTCCTCCTCTAAAATGGCAGCTTATGTCTCTAATGATAAAATTGTCAAATTTCAGACCCATTCAATATCTGCCCAACTTACAGAATTACATGCAGTCATGGCTGTGTTCTCCACATTTCCAGATAAATCATTTAATCTTTTTACAGACAGTGCCTATATAGCTCAGTCAGTTCCACTACTTGAAACTGCCGCGCAAATAAGAAATATCTCAGAGGCAGCGGCATTGTTTACGCAGTTACAATCTCTCATTCAAAATAGAGCTCATCAGTTTTTTGTCGGTCATCTCAGGGCCCATTCTAATCTTCCTGGCCCCCTAGCCCAAGGTAATAATTTAGCTGACCAAGCCACAAAAATTTTATGGTATGTTGACCTTGCTATAAATAATACAAATCTTAATAGCCAAAATAATATCATGAAAGCTATTAAGGCTCACCAATTGCATCACTTAAATGCACATATTTTAAGACTAATGTTTAAAATTACCAGAGAACAAGCTTGACAAATTGTTAAACAGTGTCCCTCTTGTGTAACCCTCTTACCTACCCCCCATCTGGGAGTCAACCCTCGAGGTTTAATTCCTAACGCCCTTTGGCAAATGAATGTGATGCATATCCCTAAATTCGATAACTTAAAATATGTACATGTCACCATTGACCCCTTCAGCGGATTAATTTTTGCCACCCCACCAACAGGAGAAGCAGGGAAAAATGTTATTGCTCATGTTTTAACTACCATGTCCATACTGGGGATTCCACAACAAATAAAAATGGACAATGGACCTGGATATGTCGGTCATGTCTTCACTAAATTCTGCAAACAACTGAAAATTAAACTTACCACAGGAATGCCATACAATCCTCAAGGACAGGGCATTGTGGAAAGAGCACACCTCTCACTAAAAAACACCATCCAAAAAATAAAAAAGGGGGAGTGGCACCCTGTCAGGGGGTCCCCCAAAAATTTATTATCACATTCTCTTCTGATTTTAAATTTTTTAACTGTGGATAAAGATGGACGCTCTGCGGCCGAACGCTTCTGGCACACTGACTCTAACAAAAGCTTTGCCACAGTCCTATGGAAGGACCCTATAGATAACACCTGGCATGGACCAGACCCTG
>PVKY010007802.1:0-14600 GCA_004027775.1 Bradypus variegatus
TGTGTGCATTATATATATTAATATCTGCAAATATTAAAATGAAGAAAATACATTTTCAAAATTATGAACACCTGAGATGACCCACAATTTTTGGAGCTAACAGTTAATTAGGTAAATTATTTTTAAAGAAACAATAACAAGTTTCTTACCATATATTAATCTCCCTTTATAATGACTTTTTATTTTAAATTAAACTATGTATAATGCCAGGTCTGACTTCAAGTATAGCATTCCATTGATGATTGTCATGCGTAAGCCTGGAAATAAATTGCTGATCTGTGAACTGTCGAGGAACCTAAACGTGAGCTGAAGTTGGATTAAGTAACCAGACTGACAACAGCATGTAAAACATGTAACTGTTTCACTGAACTCTAGAGAAGGTCAGTTCTTTATCCGATTTCTGCAAGAAGATAATGTAGGAAAGAAAAAGAGAAAGAGATGAAGGATGTCCCTGATAGATATTTACATACCAGATAGGGAGATGTTACTAGACAGAGATTTACATTGTGACATACTGCACCAAAAATGCTCTCTAAGAATTATGAGTATGGCTTTTCTGATAGATGAAAATATGTTTACTAGTAAAATTATTGTGGAAAACTACCTATTTTAAAACTAAATTTAAGTTACATTAAATTTGGAGAGTTGATGGAATTAGATTCACATGTTATGATAGAATTGTTATTAGATCCTGCTCAAGATGAATATGGATGCAAAATTTGGAATAAACAAAATTTATCCTTACATGGATTATTGATATTATTTTAAATATGTCATTTAAGACCATCCACAATCTTTCACATCTTTTTCAGCACCCATGCCCAAATAACTCTTTAATTTTGAATATGTTAATCTCATACAGGAAAAGTTTAATAAATTAGTGTCTCAACATTAATATTAAAATATTGTCTGATTTGTTAGAAGGTAATTTTAATAGAATTCTTTTCGTAGGTAATTTATTCTCAATTGTGCCCATTTTCTTTTCTTGAAAATGCATGATTGCCCTACCACTCAATTATTAGAAGCTAGTACAAAATTCCCTTATCTGATGTAATAAAGTTCATGTGAGTCGAAAATTTGTATGGAAAAAAGACATCATTTGTATACCAAGAAAGTGGAGGAATACAAAGTTTCTTTTTTGGGAGAATAGTGTCACTTGAAGGAAAGAAAAGAAGCCTTGTAAAAAATGTTTTTAATAAACTTAATGTTTTTAAACTGCAATTGCCATTGTAATAATATACAGGTTTACATAACTAGAATGGAAGGTAAGGTGACTCAAATTGTGCATGAAGATGTTGCACCATTTTTATCAATAAAAGGAATGTGTCTGTTTTTCACTTGGAAAATATCAGATACATCAAAGAATATGAAAAACAAATAGAATAAATAGGAAATCAATAAACTTCTAATAAGTATCAGAAAAATTATTGAAAATGGATTTTTCTTCATTTTCTGCCTTTTACATACATATTATGTGAATCAAATAAATTTATCCCATCAGCTGTCCTTGCCTGATGGAGCCATTATAATTACATAATGATTTATAGTGATTTATAGTTTGTAATTTATCACTAATCCCACTAAATATTACCAAGTAAGCAGAAATACATTTAAGTTTTGTTGTGAAACATGACTATCTGATGCCAAGGGATGCTAGATATTATAGTATATATGACATTAAAATGCATATTTTGGTGTTGTTGTCAGAATTTTTAATGGCTCAAATTTAAGGCCCAAGAGAAACTGTTCAACTTGATTTTTTCAAATACTCTTGCCATAGAACCTGTGGGATTTATATAGCAAAAAAATGTAGGACAAACCTCATTTCTGAAATCTTGGTAATTTCTAAGATGTGTTTCAACATATATATTTTACTTGAAATCTCTTTTTCTAGTTATTTATTTTTCCACTTCTCAGAAATAATCTGTTCTGCAAGGCATGACAGCTGACGTGATAAACTGCCTGTTATGTAAAGATACATTTAGACAAATTTTAAAATACATATTTTCAACCGGCAAGTAACTTGTCCTTTATAGTCAAAGACAATGGATATTACCACTGATAACAAATTGTTTCAAAAATATTAGAATTTTATTCGATTTGTACCATTTTCTGAAGAATGCAATATTATAACATTGCTGTGCACATTTTTCTCATGCAACAAGCCTTTATAAAAATGCTTTTTTTTCCAAACACAATAAATAAACTTTACCTCCAATAATTCTAAAAATGTTTAAGAATATACAACTAACGATGTCTTATCAGTATTTTAAGTAAGAAAAAATGAACTTTTAATCTAATGATATAATTTTCAAATTCTGAGTTACAGCAGAATAAACAAAATTGAAACTATTTTTCTTTAAAGTCTATTTTGATTTTCTTGGTCATTTTAAGCTGTGATAAATCAGTTTTTCCTCTTGTGACGGTTTACGCATGCATTTACCACATCTCCTTGGACTTCTGCCATATCTAACCAATATATCAGTAATAGTGTGCTGAAAAAAACGGAAACACCTTGACAAGGCTATAGAAAGAAAGTGCCACAGAGCTGTGGTTAAGTCGAAGAATTTCACACATGGAGCCAGGTGCAGTGGAAAACTAAAAAAGCTTATGTGACTCTGCAGCTGCCTCAGTGTTTAAAGCCCTTCTATGAACAAGATTGGTGACCGCGAATGGCTTAGAGAACAGAAAGCAAGAAGGGGGAGAAAAGAAAAAAAAAAGAGAAAACTGTTCAGAGAATAAATGGATGGCGTATCTAATAAATAAATACAAAGTAATGCTAACAAAGAAAAAGCGAGTGAGAATAAAGAAAAAATTAGGAAATTTAAATTACTGAAGCACTAAACTAAATAGTATATATACTGTAGCATGGAAGGAGGTAAAAATTGAGAGTATTCAGAATCTTTATCTACATCTTCCCAGGATTTTCTTCCTTAGAACCCATCTAACTGAAATCTGCTAATTATTATGAAATTTATTTTCCTATCTGAACAGAGAATAAGCTGTCCTATGGACAGTATTTCCTAAATTTTGTATATTTGGAAGATCATTACTACCCAACCTTCCAAAGGGGGAAAAAAACCAGCAGAATTTGTACCTATTTATGTGAAACAGGCTTCACTTTTTGGAAATATTCTAACTACTTAGTGTGAGGTTTACAACACATCACATCAGTATGGGCTGAAAAGGAGTCATTAGGTAAAGGCATTTTAGTTCTCTGCATTTAGGGTTTTGTTCTTAAAAAGAAAACACTTTAAATCGTTTTTACAATAAAATTAGACATATTAAATCTGATTGCAATTCAGCACACCAAGGTGCAATTACTCAATAATAAGTGCATTATTTAATCCTAAAACAACTGTTATTGTGCCCAGTATGTTGAGGCTGCCCAGTAACTGCTAATGAAATACACAAATAGATTGGTAATTCTGTGATACTTTTATACATTTAAGAATTTAAAGATAGGAAAGATTTGCCATATTGATAAAGAAAAATAAAATGTGCCTTGCTTTCTAACAAGAATGTTTTCTAGAAGAACACCTTTTATGCATTTTAATATTCTTCTAAATGCTTTGACATCTCAAATAAACTGAAAGAAGCATTACCAGAATGGCAGCACTGCATGCCTGTAAAAGAAAACAGCTACCAGGGACGTGCATTGGTAAGAATATATTCCCATCTATCTTCCAAATTTAGCCCTCTTTGTAGATGTTTATTCATTTCTTCTCTTTGGTTAGGTTATTACGGCTCATTACGTCTGAGGGACTAAACTAATTGAAATGTTCATTGAGACTGGAGTGCTATAGAAAAACGGAGAGGGTGTGGGCAAGGAATAAAATGCATTTAAGGAAACATGCAGCAGATACATTAGTTTTTATATTTAACATTTGGTTTTAAAAGTCCAAAGGCTGACTGCTAAATTCAAAACTCTGAAAAAAAGAATATGAATGAGCAATTCTTAATGTTTAGCTTTTTAAAGATAACAATAAATCATATGCCCATGTATAGGCCAAAAATGAAAGAGACTTTGTACTCAGATATAAACTTCTGGCAAGATCTGGTTTGTTGTCATGTTCCCAGACACTAAATAGATGCTCTGTTCACTTAGTGTGAAGGCCAGCAAGGGGCAGGGACCTCCGGGGATTCTTGGCAGTTCTCAAGTCTCATTAGGTCTGCATATTAATGGCTTGCAGCAATATAAAGAGACCCTTGAGCAGCCTTTTCCCCCTTTCTCCTGCCTGGATTTCCCAAGGCTAAGGGCAGCCACAGACACAGCACACATTAGCCAACTGGGAAGGTTGCAACAACTGCTGCCAGGCGACCATGGGGCGTACACTGCCCTTTGACACACTGTCTCAGCACCATTCAGAGGTCCACCAAGTGTGTTAAGGATGGGTACTCTCAAGCAGCAATGTTATCTTGAAAGTGAGGGCCCTGTCACTCCATGGTTTTGTCATTAACCAAAATAAAAGTCGGCTCTCAAACAAGCGAAATTAACTCAGATACAGTCCAATGATGGATATTTTTAGAAGTTACAGAAGTTGACTTGCCATTCTATTTCCTTATATGGCACATAAACATAAAACGAAATAGAAAATGAAAAGGTAAAAAAAAAAAGCCAATAGCGAAACATATTTTACTTCTTTTACGTGTTTCTTTTGAGTATTACTATTTAAGAATTATAAGTATCCTATAAAACTGAAGTCAAAGTTAAGTAAAATAAAATCAATTTAAAAGAAGATTAAAATAAAGTTAAAACAACAACAACAACAACACATACCACATTGCATCCCCCATCTGTGACTACCATTAAGCGCACATACAAATACAGAGTTTAACTTTTGACAGGCCATGGACCCTGTTGAAAATATGAGGAAACTGAGGACCCTTCAGAAAATACACATTTTGACATATTGCCTTCTGTACTGAAGCCCAAGGACCCAACATCAAAATCACTGTTTTCAACCTATTCATAACTTTTAATCACCATTTCTTCTCTCATTCTGTTTAATATTTGCTGGAGTACAAAATGCATTGTACTGGAGAACAAGAGTTTGGGATCCTAGTTCCCAATCATCCATTTATTCTCTTGTGACCTTGTGCAGGTTAATCAATTCCATTAGTCTTCAGGTACCCCATCCACAAACCAGGCTAATAATATCTTAATTGACTAAAAACTATGGAATGGACCAGGTGAAAGTTCTGTGGCTCTTTGTATGTAGTAAAATTCCATTAGGAACATTACATAAGGAAGAAATATTTCATGTTCTAACACATTCCACAATGAATGTCTAACTTCAACACTCCAAAGAAGGAAAATTAAAATTTTACTCATCTTTGAGGATACAATTATCAATACAGGATAATGTCATCTTTCTACAGAGCAACCATCATTGACTTTATAGAAAAGTACCTAGGACATCATCCTTTCTAGATTTTTTTTTTTTAACTACAAAAGTCAGCATTTCATAGCCCTTTCGTCACACTTACCAGCTGACTGGCCGCGATTGGTGGCGTCATGATCACTATCTCCCTGTTCACTGTCTCCGTGACCACTGTCCTTAGAGCTTACTATGTCAGCTTCCTGGAATGCAGAACTAGAAGTACAAAAAATGTGAATATTAGAATTAAAATAAGGGTGAAAAGAAACACAGAAAACATTCTTCTGCCACCACATGGTCACAGATGGTTCTGCAGTCTCATCAACCCCTCAGATTTATTACTGCATACTGCTACTTGTAATAACCAAAACCTACCCTTTAAAATGGAGCACTGACAGTTCATTTGGGCATTTAAGGTATGCAAAAGTTTAGGCGTTATTCTATGATTGGAGGTATGTATGGGTTTTATGATTTGCCTTAAACACAGATGTAAATATACACCTGGGACAGTTAGTGAGACTATCAGAAGCAGCTGAAGAGTGTAAACTGACAAAATATCCAAATATATTTAGTAATTTTGTATATGGAGTACACTCATGTATTTAATGGATTGTCTAGGAAATATAACCAGTATTTTTGTCCTGTAATCAGAACTACTTTATAAATTGTATATCTTAATATATAATAACATACCTACTTCTTACTTTTACTAGATAATAAAATGTCCGTACAACAAGCTAGGGAGGGAAAAAAAAAAAAAAAGAGTCCATACCTGTTAACTCGACGAGGTCTGTCAGCTAGATAGCTGAGCTCTGCTCGCTGGTGTTTGGTCTAGGAAGAAAGATAAATAAATCAAGAGTATTTGAATACTAAAGGTTTAAACTAATAGTCTGCTTTGAGGATAGGTACTATTTCTAGTTTAAGCAATTGTGTATATTTTTATGAATTTCCAAGTTCTCCTAAGACCTCAACCTAATAGCTGGCTAAGGGCAGTGAGATATGCAGACATCAGCAAAGAAACTAGAATCTATATTTCAGTCAGCTGTAAAGAAACACAACAACCATGCTTTTTATATTGCAGAAATAAAAGTCAAACTTTAAATGTGTGTTTTTTAAGAAAGACTGCAAATGACCTTACAGCTAGAGCTCATAGACCATTGTCTCTAACAGAGTCTATCTAGTTAGACTCTGCAGTCTTTCTTTCAGTGGCCTAAAAAAGTGTCAAGTGTATACTGGTGGACACACAAGAAAAAACAGCACGCTCAATAAGCCAAAGGTTTGAATATTTCATGGAATTATTTTGTTGTTTATTTTCAAAATGTGCTTAAGATACAAATAAGCTGTACAAATATTCATGAAAGTCAATTAATAATGTCTGAGACTCAAATAATAAAATAACCTGCCAAGAAAAGAGTTCAAAACTCGCCCCCAATTCTTTTTCCCCTTCAAAATCCTTCTGCATTCTCCTCCCCACATCCACCACCCACACACCTTTTCTGGTCCAAACTTTCTTTTACATAAATCAACTCTGTTCTCTCCCCCACCCCTCCTCCAACGTTGCCACTTCTTCATCTTTTAAAAATAAATCGGAATTTACAAGCCAAATTCTTTGATGAAGAAAACCAACAGCAGTGATTAATCAAAAAAAAAAAACAGTGGCAAGAAGGTGATTATTAGCTATAAAATATATTTAAGACGACAATTGTTGAAGCCTTTCGTTAGTTTGCTCTTACAGGGGTTTGTGCCAAAGCAACTTCATTCAAATTCACACTGTGTGGGCGTTGGGCTTCAAAAGCCTCTGCAAATGCTGTCCAGAGAAGAATTGATGGCTTTTCTGCAACCCGAGTTCAAAGGACAAGAATCTGATAACTCATTCACTAAAACATGCATTCGAGTTTAGACAACTGTGCAAAGTTAAATAATCTATAGTTTACTTTTACACGCGACAGCATCGATAAACAAAGAAAAATAGCATCAACTTTATTAACTCCTGGGACAGACGCAGAGAAAAAGACCTTTGCCAGTACTAGAAAGTCCCTCCTCCGCACTCCCCCTCCCTCCACGCACTCCCCACTTTATCCAAAGGTTTCTGAGAAGGGAAGGGGCTGAGTGGGGATTAAGATTTTAAAGGAAAGATGAGAGAGGGAAGGAAGGAGCTCCCAGGTGGCAAAGCACCAAAGGGAGAAAATGAAAATAAAAGTGGAGGGGTGGAACGCAGAGGATTAGGAACAACACCAAGGTTCGGTTACACACGAAGGAGTGAAAGAGGGCCCCCCCCATCCCCGCCCACATAACGATACAAATAAGCTAGTCTCCTGAAATAAATACACAGTGCACCAGAGATACAAGGGCCAGGCTAGAGAAGGCTTTCGGATGGAGGAGATGAGAGATGGTGGTCCTTTCGCTTCAGCCTTACCTCGTTGGACAAAATGCTTCCGTTGGAGATGATGTCGGGTTGCTGGTCGGTGTAGCCAGTGACTATGGCCCCGCAGGGGTTGTGCTCAGTGTCCGTACTCCGCGAGGGGCTGCAGGGCTTAAGAAACATCAGGTCGGTCTTGGCGGACTCTGGGGTCAGGCAGACCTGGTAGCAGTAATTCTGGTTGTGGTGGTGGGAGCCAAAGCCCCCAGACTCCTCCACGGGCACCTGGGCAGGGTTACTGGGGACGTTTGAGCTCTGCACTAGCATGATGTCCGACTTGCTGAGTTTCTTCTTGCGCGCCCGGGCTTGGCGTCCGCAGCAGGTCGCGCCCCCACTGCCGCAGCAGCAGCAGCAGAGGCAGCAGTCGCTGGCCAGGCAGGTGTAAATGTTAAGCTTCTTCTCCTTCTGGCAGCGCACAGCCAGCACAATCATGGCCAGCAGGAAGATGAAGGACACCGAGCCCAGCGCGATGATTAGGATAAGGGTGAGGTCCAGCGAAGTCTCCCCGCCGCCGGAGCGGCCGGGTCGCTGATGTTCCCCTGACCCCCCACTTCCGCCCCCGCTCCCGCCCTGGGGTTCCACGGCGCCATCCACCAGCTGCACCACCAGGGTGGCGGTGGAGGATAGAGGCGGCTGCCCGTGGTCGCGCACCTCGATCACCAGCTCGTAAGGCCGCTGGGGGTCGCGCTTGGCTGGCACCCGGCGCGCTGTGCGGAGCTCCCCGGTGCGCCAGTCCATGCGGAAGAGGTTCATCTCATTGCCCCGCACGATGCTGTAGGTGAGGCGGGCGTTCTCACCGTCGTCAGCGTCCACTGCAGCCACCCGGGTGAGCAAGTAACCCGGCTCCGCCGAGCGGGGCAGCACCTCGCGCGCCGGAGTCCCGTTGCGCCCCGGAAGGGGCGCCACGATGGCAGGGGCGTTGTCATTCTGATCCACGATAAGGATGTTAACGGTGGCGTTGCCCGCCAGCGCCTGTGGGCTGCCGGCGTCCCGGGCTTCCACCTGAAAGCTGAAGTCCTTGAGCTGCTCGTAGTCAAAAGAGCGCAGAGCGTACAAGTAGCCATTCTCAGAATTGATGGACACGTAGGTGAAGACGCTCATGCCCTGGATCTGGCACTCGAGAATGGAGTAGGCTAACTGGGCGTTGGCGCCCTCATCGCGGTCGGTGGCGCTCACCGCGTAAATGTAGGCGCCCGGCACGTTGTTCTCGGTCACATATACGTCGTAGACAGACTGGCTGAAGCGCGGCGCGTTGTCGTTCACATCTGACACTTGTACCTGGATCGACTTACTGGTGGAGAGTGCCGGCTCGCCTCTGTCCCGGGCCACCACGGTCAGAGTGTAGGAGTCCCCTGCCTCTCGGTCTAGTGGGGCCTCGGTCACGATGGTGTAATAGTTCTTGAAGGAAGATTTGAGGCGGAACGGCACGTCCCCCAGCAGCTCGCATTGCACCTGCCCATTCTCCTCTGAGTCGCGGTCTGTGACGCTGAATAGGGCTACCACTGTGCCTGGCGCCGCGCCCTCGCTCACCGCCTCCTTCACCGTACTGAAGCTGATCTCCGGTGCGTTGTCGTTAGCATCCAGCACTCGCACCACCACCTTGCAGTGCGCAGGCACCGCGTTGGGACCCAGGTCCTTGGCTTGCACGTACACCTGGTACACAGGGCTCTCTTCATAGTCCAGCTCGCCGCTCACCTCCAGGCGGCCAGTGCGCGGAGAGAGTCCGAAGAGTTCTCGCGCTCGGGGCGAGATGTGGCTGCTGAAGGAGTACACGACCTCGCCGTTTTGGCCCTCGTCCGGGTCCGTGGCGTTGAGTTGGATCACGAGCGTGCCTGGGGGTGAGTTCTCTGGTAGGGACACAGTGTAGACGGGTTGGTCGAAGGTAGGCACGTTGTCGTTGGAGTCCAGCACTCGGATGGTGAGTAGGGCCGTGCCGGTACGCTGCTGCTGGAGGGGTAGGCCCCCTCCCCCGCCGCCTCCCACTCCGTCTCCTCCTCCTCCTCCCCCTCCTCCCCCGTCCACCGCGGTCAGCACGTAGCGGTGCACCGCTTGCTGCTCTCGGTCCAGCGGCTTCTCCAGCACCAGCTCTGCGAATCGGTTGCCATCCCCTTGGGTCTGCACGTCCAGGGAGAAGTAGCTGTTAGGGGTGATCTCGTAGTCGCGCAAGGAGTTGGTGCCCACGTCTGGGTCGAATGCGCTCTCCAAAGGGAAGCGGGTACCCGGCGTGGCGCTCTCGGAGATCTCCACAGTCAGGTCCGGCTCCGGGAAGGAGGGAGGGTTGTCATTGATGTCCAGTACCTCGATCTCCACCCGGAACAGCTCCAGGGGGTTCTCCAGGAAGACCTCCAGGTGCAGGACGCAGGAGGGGCTCTGCTTGCAGATTTGCTCGCGGTCTATCTTCTCATTCACATACAGCACCCCGGTTTCCAGGTTGAGGTCCAAATAAGGTGTCCGCGAGTTAGGCACCGTCTGAAACCTGCGAGCCGAAAGTTTTGTAATGTCCAAGCCCAGATCTTCAGCGATATTCCCCACGAAAGTGCCATGTTCCTGCTCCTCCTGTACGGTGTAGTGAAGCTGGGAAAAGACTCCCTCCACCATCCAGAGCAAGGCAAAGAATAATAGCACGATCATCTCCAAAGGGAAAGGAAGCAGCTTCCCGCAGCCAGTCAGCCACCCAGTCACCTCCCCCACAACCACGGAAAAAAAAATCTCAAAAAAAAATACAAATAAAAGTACGCTACGAGGAGGCTCCTGTGGCTTTATGTCTTTAAAAATCTTGTTCCTTTTGCTTCATATTAGGGCTTCCCCCAATCCAGCCTCATTTTTCAATCTTAGTGCAGGAAGGGTGACAGGCGTCCCTTTTCCTCATCTGTAATCTTCCCAATGACCAATTAATAAAATAATGATAATACAATAGTCAGCGTCCTTTATTCCGACAATCTTGGCGCAACGCGGCGCTGGCAAATCCCAAGGAGGAAATTTCGATATTTCAAGACTGTCCTCGGTTTGTCTTCTTGCTTATGGGAGGAGAAGGAGGAGGAAGAAAAGGAAGAGGAGGAAGATGAAGAGGAAGAGAAGGAAGAGGAGATGCTGCTGGCACCGCTGAACATGCCTCTTAATGTCAACGCCAAGCAAACGCAAAGAGGCTTAAAAACAGCGAGAGAATTTTGTGCCGGAAAAGCATAGAACGGCTCGGCAGCATAAAACTTTCATTCTCTTCATATCTCCGGATGGGTGTTCTTCTTGGTATTTTTTTTCCTCTATTTGTAATTTTTGACTTTCATGGTCTTTTCTCCCTCCGTCCTCATCTCCACCGTCATTTGCTTCCCTTTAAATGTGATGAGCAGTTTCTTTTCTGCTGTTTCTTTCCCAAGCCTCTTTCCCTCTAACCTGTCTCTCTCCCTTCCAGTCCTTCCCTCCTGCTGCCTCAGCCCCAGAGCCAGGGAACGCGGCTGGCAGTTCTGAGCTCCTAGCGCTTTGCTTCTCTGTTTTTGCGCAGCGCCCTCATTCTGCCAACCAGTCGCCTAGAAGCACCACCTACCGATCCGCCGCTGATTGGCCCTTCTAGCTGTCAAACAGACGAGTCACTAGGCAGTCGGGCGGGGCGGGGCTGAGCCGGCGCCGGGCAGCGGAGGTGAGTGTGAGTGCGAGAGCGAGAACATCCCCGCAGGTCCCGAGGCGCTAGCTGGGGCTCTGCTGCGGAAAGTTCCCCGTCCCCAGACGCAGGTAATGGGGAGGGAATAGAGAGGTTCCCCCGTTTGCATCAGCAAATGCGAAAACATAATAGCAACAGCGGCGGTATCCTCTCTCCGGAGCGGGATTTCCAAAGATGCTAACATGCTTTTTCCTTTAAGGTATTTTCCCTGCTCCTGACCGTAGAAATAAATAACTACGAGGGGAAAAAAAGTTGCAGAGGAGTTCTAATTGCCCAGGCTTACCTATTTAGGGGACTCCGGCTGAGACTGCAGAACATTAAAAAAAGGGGGGGTGGGGTGGATAATACGGAATGTGTCAAGCAGCGTGCGGATCAGAAGGGCTGTGTTGGAAAGGAGAAGCAGTTGGAGCGTGTGTGTGTGTGTGTGTGTGTGTGTGCGCGCGCGCGCGCGCGGCGGTGGGTTCTAAAAAGCCAAGGGATTCGCATCAAGGGCTGGGTACTGACAACTCTTATGGACTTAGTGCGTTAGACGTGCTTCTTATCTTTCTAAATGTATATCCACTTTTTTTTTTAACAAATAGATGATAAGTCTCTTGGGGACCTGGTTTCGAGCTGTGAGCACTTTGATAAATGACTGAGGAGTTTCCTTCCAGCTTCTGCTTCTGAACACAACAACCTAGCATTCGAATCTTGAGCACGGGGCACGGATCAGCTCTCGGCGCTGCAAAGCGCTTCTCATATCCGGATATTCTTGAGCCTCGCGCGACCAACTGCTCCGCTGTTTATTTATTGATTTTTCTGAAAACTGGAGACTCCCCTCATCCTAAATGTACCAATTCCTGCCAGCCTGGGGTCAGACTGCCTGGACAAGGATGGCAGCGGCCACGGGCGGGGTGGTGGGCAGAGACAGTACACACGCTGGGCCCGAATGTGCGCGGCCGCCGGTATCTGTGAAGGCGCACATTCACGTTGCTCACATCCGTCGTTCTTGGCCCCGCTTACGGATCTGTGTAAGTGCCAACGGAGCTTCCCTGGGTCCCTAAGGGTGCATTTGGCGAGCCATAAGTGCGTATTCCTTAGGCGCGGGCCAACGCAGAACATATACGCACCCAGTTCTTATGAAGTTAAAATAAAGCACTCATCTCTTCATTGCTATAGAGTGGATTGAATGCAGTCTCCACGAAAAGATACTATATTTTTATATTTATTAATGAGCTGTTCGTAAGTAATAGTTTATTTACTAAAGCAGCACCTGTTCAGTTTCCTTGTTATGCCACAAGATGGGAAGGTCCCTTGAGGTTTCCTGTTAATGAACGACCCGAGAGTAAGAACGACACAACATGCGAGAAAGGGAGAGAGTCCTTTCGCCTACCCAGAGGTACCTTATCATTCCCACCCATCAGGGAATTAAGGAGGTCGAGTGTCCACGGGCGTGTTTGTAGACTGAGGCATGCCCCTGTGAGTCCCGCCAGTACGTGCATTCTGCCCCGGTACCTCTGACTCTTTCATGAGATTGGCCCTCCCTTTGAGTGGTTAGGAAGGATGCCAGCAAAAATGGCTAATCCTTTTCCAGCTGCAGTAAATTGACGACTCACCAAAGCCAAGCGAAAACCAATGCAGTTAAAATGATTTCAGCTTCACGTCTGCTGCTGAGAATGGAGCGGCAGTTTATAAAGGACCTGTAGAGCAATGAAAAGGAGATTATAGTGTATCTGAATATCAATACGGCATTGCATCTGTACTTCCCGCCCCTCCCCCTTTCTTTTTCTTAGATCTACAGGATTGAAATGAAATGTTTTCAGCTCTTCAAGCTGACTCATCAGAATCCTGGAGCATTTTTTAAAATGACGGTAATTTTTCAATATGTTCATTTGTACGCATGGAAACACTCATGTGTGTGCGCACGTGTGCGCGCCTGTTTGCGTGTGAAAGAGACATGTGGCTAAATGACAATGCAGATATAGAAATTGTTTGGGTACGAGGATTTCTGTTCTCGAAAATGTAGATGAAGTTTGAGCAGACTTGGGGCGTTTTCTGAAAGCTAGAGAGCTTCCAGAGGTGGAGATGAGAACATGGAGAGATAGCCAGATTTGCCTGTAAATAATCACTACATCCAGTGTAACACTTGTGCTTTTTTTTTTTGGAAGATGTGGTTGAATGGGGACTCTCTGCAAACGTGGGTTACAGGCGTCTCCTAGCGGCTAAAGCAGCATAGGGCAAGTTTAGCGGGTTTTGCTTTGGAGTCTTTGCTCGGCCGGTCTCGCCTGTTGGGGGCTCTGCAGGATTTCGTGGGTCACAGAGGCCTGTGTCCGCGCCAGAGAAGTCAGGACCTGGTCCTGTAGAGGTCTAGCTTCCATGACTCCAAGTCTCCGTGACGCCGGCGGGTGATCCGCGGGGTGAGGACTGGACTTTGGGGAAGAATAGACCGGAGCCCTACCGGCCTGCTAGACAGTTTAGCCAAGGGCAATTGCAAGAGCATTTTGTTTGGAGTCAACATTTAGATATTGGCATTAATAGCCTTCTCTGTTTCTATACCCTGGAGCCATTCAAACAACCCCACTCGGTCACTTACAAAACATCACTTTAAATTTGCTTTTTAAACATGCTTCTTAAACGTAACCAGTTTATTTTCTCCCATCTGGTGGCTTTCAAGCAGATTTTTTCCTCTTTTTTCTTTTCACCCTCCTTCCCTTGGCTCCCAGAATTTAGTGAGCCTGATTATTTAAAGGACAGCCTTGATGGAGGGATTGACGACCTCTGAAGTGTGGAAGACCAAAGAATACTGGCGCCTGTCCACCTTCCATTACTGGAGGCTGAAGGGAAAAGCAATTCCTAGCGTCCATAAGGAACCTCCCCTTTCCCCAGGACCACTCCCTCCCTTGAACTGACATCTAGACCAAAACAAACCATATCCTAAAACAGCAATATTCTAAGCAATTTTTTTTTGTCATTTGGAGAGAGTTATAAAAATCAATGTTCATAAAAATCCTTGTTGATATCTGAGAGTAAATATCTGACAGTGATAATGCACATTCTTCCATTTTCATTGGACTTTGTAGGTGCGGCAGGAATGGAGGTGGGGGCGCTAAGAAACCCACGAATGCCTCTTTTATAAACGTAGTTATCAACGTTGAAATTAAGTAGT
>PVKY010007803.1:0-14594 GCA_004027775.1 Bradypus variegatus
CCACTGCCCATAGTCTTGTATCCCTTTTTAAGTGTTCTCCAGGCTCTGAGACAGACTTGAAAAATGTGTCTGCCTCTGCCAGCCCTGATCCCATTGCATGCCAACAGGTTTGTGCACCTACCCGCATCTGCCCACGGACAATGGCTGCTGCCCACACTTTCCACCTACTCACCCCATTCTGCTCTGGGGTTGCACCCTCCCCCCACCGAGAAACCCTCTAGCTTCATATACTCCCTCAGTATATCCTCCCACACACATGATGAGTGATATATCCACCCCATAAATAGGCTGCCTCACAGGCCCCCACCCATGTGTACCCATAGGCTACTCAGATAACTGCTCCCACACACACGTATCTCACGTGTACAAGAAACGTATGTTCTTAAGACATGCCACATACTGGCCAAAGCACATACATGAGCAAAACTGCACACTCACAGACCTATCTACGCACCAAGACCGCCCCATCTCCTTGCGAACATGCGTACGCACCGTGGACACTGGACCCCTCACCTATGCTCATTAAGATAAACCACCCGGATGCCAGAGGGACAGCTTTCCCCCCAACCCACTGTCCCTGTTGGCATCGCTGACTGCAGCAGAATGGTCACGGGATGACTAACTGTGGCGCCCCGGAGACCAGCTATTAAATCCTCTGCCAAGGGCCTAGGGGAAAGGGGACAAGGTCATCAGGCCTGGCGATCAGGGGGTATCCCAGGACCCTGGAGCCCCCAGCTCCTAGCCCCTGATCCTTTGAGTCTCTCTCCGGACAGACAGAAGGACACTCAGGGAGGAAGGGCACTCACCTGGCTGCACCGGGCTCTGCAGACGCAGCTCAGGAAGGGAAGGGAAGGGAGAGACTTCTGTGTGGATGAGCTCCCCAGGCAGGGGAACCGTGGCCGGACGCCTGGGTCACAGGCAGCAGCACTTGCTCTCTCCTCTCCCAGCTGCCAGGGAGGCTTCTTCCATGCCCCGCAGGCAGCTCCTGTCTGGCTCTGCAGCCCTCTGCCGCCGCCGCCCCTGAGAGACGATGTTCCCCAGCCAGGCGCAAGGAGAGAGGCAAGAGAGAAATCGAAGCAGTGTGGAGGAGAGAGAGGCAGAGAAGGCGAGAAAGAACGAGAGAGACAGACCGAATCTGGCTCCACCAATGGGATCAGTGGCTGCACAGCGTCAGGTGATAATAAGCAAGCTTGGTCCCTGCTTGGCTGGGCTGACGGGAGGGAGAGAGGGCACAGGGTCTCCCAGGAGCCACACCGATGTCCTCGGGGACAGTGACGGTCGCTGCCACTTTTCTCCCGTCCTTTCAGGACAAGTTGCCCTCAGAAGAAGTCCCTCTAACACACCCCCTACTTGGAAATCTCTGACTTGAATGCAGCCCCTAAACTTTAGGACCCTGGGAGAGGGGCGGGGCTTAGCTCAGGGGCTTGGGAGCCCCAAAACAAAGATTCTGGTTGGGGAAGGGAGAGGGAGGCTGTGAGGGCTAGGGTCCGGGTGGGGTGTGAGCCATAAGGGTTCTGTCTTCAGCCTGATCCGTGGCTCCATTTTCCTACGAATTCTATCAAGAGATATTAGACCTGCAATGCCAGGGATCCCTGATTCTCTAACGAGAATCTCGTGGCTGCTTAGGTGTCCCCAGGGATAGGGGTAGGCAAGAGAGGGTGTGGGCAGGGAAGAGGGTGTAGATGCAAGAAAGGAGGGGTGGGAAGGACCACACGGAGCTTTGAGTGTTCTCATCCCAAGCAACCACCTAGGGTCAGAGGAAGCCAAGCCCTAAACACCTTGACCAGAGACAGTAATCTCTGTTCCCTCAGAGAGAGGAGGCAATTCTACTCACCATGAAGTGAGGACCCAGTGGATTCCACCTTGAAGAGCAGAAAGGCAATTTGAATCAAGCAACAAACAGTGACAGAAGGTCCCCTGCTATGCATGTGTTGTGTGGAAAAGCACTTTGTGATCAGATAGATATGGTTAACATTCTTGCTTTCCCACTTTCTAGCTGAGTGACCTTGGACAAGTTACTCAGTCTCTCTAAGCTTCAGTGTCTTCTTCATCTGTCCCATGGGATAATAACATATGGCTATTGTGATCTTTAAATGAGATAATTATGTAAATCATATAGCTCTGGGCCTGGCACATCGTAACTGCACCAGTCAACTGTCAGAGGTGTTATTATTCATTATTAACAATCTCTGATGCAAGGAGCTCATAGGCTTCCAGGGGGAAAAATATGGACATTTAGCTGACACAAGTAGAGATCAGAGAGAACACAACTAAATTGCAGGGAATAGATAAGAATTCAGAAAAGGATGAGTCCTGCTCCAGGATGCAGATGGAAAACGGCCAAGAGGAGACAGTGAAAGCAAAAACGTGGTGGAGAGTGGAGGGGGTTTTGTGCTGGGGTAGCAGACAGACCGTGCAGACTGCACAAGGAATGACACTCACCGAGACGGACCCAGGGGGCTGCAGACTGGCAGCAAAGGTTAGGGGAGGTAACAGTGGACAGCAAGCAAATAGTTCATAGAATGCAAAGACGAGTAGAAGCTAATCCTATCTTAAATGGGTGTGGAGAACCTGGGCAAGTTTGGTCAGATCCTGAACCACAGAATGCGGTGTGGTGTGTTACTCTGAGGTAGAATTAAGCACTCTCATGGCCAAACATAACCACATTCCTCCCTCACACACCTACAATGAGATTTTGAAACTCAGAAGAGAAGCAAAACATAATCTCATGGTCATGGCACAGTTCCAAAAGGCTTGGACTAAAACCCTGTCCCCAGGACCACCCTGGGGGTAGCATGAGGAAAAAGTCAGGTTCTCCATGACTTGGTTTCCCCTTAGGTAAAAGACTAGTCCTAACCCCATCTCCACCTCTTCCTTTCACAGGATGGCTTGTGGATGCTGCGTAAGATCCTGCGTCCTAAGCAGGGAACATCTGAATGCCTTTTTGTGGAGCTTTGTGCTAACGTCAGGTGATGGCACGAACCCTCTCAGAGTGTCTGCTTCTTTTTGCCTTCTAGGACTTTTATATAGTTTGCATGAGAAAGCACATGGTAAAAGCAAAGCCTAATGTGTCAAGTATAACTAACTCCATCCGAAACCAAATGACTACCAAGGTGCCCTTCTGCAGCATTTTTATTTTTGCTGATAATGTATCCCACAAGTAACACACGATCATTGTAGAAAGGTGAGAAATTTTAATTTTAGAATTTAAGGGAGGAGTACAGTTGCTCAATATCCCCTACCATTCAGCAATATGCATGATATATAAAATGTATTAACAAAAATGGAATTAAAGTATAAATATTATTTTGCAATTAGTTTTTTTTTCACTTTTCTGTTCATTACCTAGCTTTTCTACAGTATCAGTTTAAATTGCAGTATAGTGTTCTATTATCAGGCCATATACCCTTTTCTTGAAGAAAATCCCCTACCCTTCTATAATTTGTGTTATTTTTCCTTTTTCACTATTCTAAACATTTGCAATGAACATCCTTACAGCAAAATCTCTTCCCACACCTTAATTATATTTCCAATAAAATATTAATGGGTATGGACCTTATTTGTATACTGAATTAAGCAAACTGAAAAAGAACCATGGGACAATTGGAGGAATTTGAACACTAACTGGATAGTTGATAACATTTACTAATTATTAGCTGTGATAATGATATTGTGTTTATGTTTTTAAGAGTCCTTATCCTTTAGAGATACCTACTGTAATATTTATGGGTGAATGACATGATGTCTGTGATTTGTTTCAAAATAATCTGGGAAGGGGTAGGGGTATAGACGAAGCAAGATTGGACATAAGTGGTTAATTGTTGAAGCTGGATACACTGAGATTCATTATGCTATTCTCTCTACTTTTGTGTACGCTTTAGAGTTCCGTAGTAAACATGTCTAAGCTATGATTACTGTAATAACAAAAGCATTTATTAAGCTCCAAGGCACAGTGCCAGGCATGCAATTCTCACGACAATCTTGGGAGGTAGATCTACTAACCCCGTTTTAAAAAGGCGGGAGGTAAGGCATGAGACTCAGCCCATAAGTAGTGAAACTAGTATCTAAATTCAGGTCTGCCTGAGTACAAAGGCCAGATTCTTCATGGTATAAGGCCACAAAACAAATAAATGAGTCTGGTTTAATAGAGAAGGGAGCTGTAGGTGAAAAAAAAAGATGTACTATTTTTTCTTAATTCAATTTTATTGAGATATGTTCACATAACATGCAGTCATACAAAGCATACAATTGTTCACAGTAAAAATGTACTCTTATTATGGCTTATAAGCTTAAATAATCAAATGTTTGTATCTTTCCTCGTGGTTGAACTAAGTGTAGAGATCTCATGAGCCAATGAATGTGTACACATTTGGAGTCCACAAAAACCACCTTGTCATTTATACATGGTGACAAGGCCAGGAGTGAGTAATGGCTGCTTATAAGAAGTGTGTGGATTTCTGAGTGCTTACTTACTCTACATTTCTGAAATTATATTTAGACATCCTACAGCTCTCACTGATCCCTTATTTTGAACCTAATAAAGGGTGCTAAGTTGACTGAAAAAAACTGGACACAAGAGAAGAATATGATAAGTTTTTAAAGATTTTTTTTTACTTAAATATTTAACAATTTCGAGACATGGAAAATAGGTAATATTTAAGAACCCCAAAAAACAAAAGAAATTTCAAAGGAAGGAGATTGAGAACAATGAAGAAAGAATCGTAACTGAAGTGAGAAATCGAAAGACTAATCTGATAGAACCTTGGCATTAGAATAATCAGTAAGTTATACCTGAAGTGGAAAAGCATAATGTAGAAAATATAGACGACCACTGGGCACTGCATGGCAAGATACCAGGAATAAGAGTTAAAAGACTTATTGAATATACAAAATACTGCCAGGTTGGAAAAGGCTTCCCTTGACTCAAGCAATATTTGCCACCATTATTCAAGAGAGCTGTTTACAGAACCTATAGAGAAGCTACTTGAGAATACAACTCAGTGATGGCTTTTACATCAATGGTGCCAATGTTGAACCACCTGTTAGAAACAATCCACCTTTATTTTTCTAATGCACATTCAGTTTTACCACCTGGCCTCACCACAAGCCGGGATTCATTCAGTCATTCAACAAATATTCATTGGGTGCTGGCTTTGTATCAGGCACTGTTCTAGGCAATGAGGACACTGCAGTCGGAGGAGAAGGGAAAAGGACAAAAATCCCCGACCTTATGGAGCTTACATACTAGTGGGTAGATGACAAACAGATGAGTTAATGAAAGAAAAAAAAATCTCTATTAATCCGGTGGATGGCAAATGCTATAGGGAAAAGAAAGTCAGTAAACAGGGATAGGCGATATCATGGGGAGTGGGAGTTACAACTTTGAAAGCAAAATGTCAAAAGTGACTATTGTGTTTGAATAAAACTGAATAAAAAAAAAAGTGACTTTAGAGTAAAAGACCTGGATGAAGGGAGAGAGTGAGATGTACAGAAATATATAGGGAGAGCATTCCAGGTAGCAGGCGCAGATGCCCTGAAGCAGGAGAATGCCTGATCTCTTCCAGAAACAGCAAGGAAGCCAGTGCAGTGGGAGCAGTCAGTGAGGGGAGTGTGATGGGAATTGAGGCCAGCAAGATGGCAGAGGGAGGGCTCTGTAGGCCATTAGAAAGCCTCTCGTGTTTACAATGAAATCAGAAGCCACTGGGAAGCTGAGAGCAGGGGCGTGATCTGATGTGAAATATATTAATTATGCTTTGTTGAGACCAGAGTGAGGGCCCAGGGGGAAGCAGGGAGGCCAGTTAGGCACTATTGTAATAGTCCCAACAAAAGATGGTATGATGATAGCCTAGAGCAGGGTGGTGTGTCAGTGGAAGGGGTGAGAAGTAGTAAGATTTGGGATATATTATTTGGAAGATAAAACTGACATATTAGATGTAGAGCATGAAAGAAATAGAGGAGTTAGGAATAACTGGAGTATTTATTACCTGAACAACTAGAAGGATGTTGTTGCCATTTCTGAGATGGAATAACTTTGGGTAGGGTTGAGGAAGAAGATCAAAAGTCTGAATTTGGACATAAATTTGAGATGCCTAGCAGACATCTGAGTAGAGATGTGAAATAGATGGAGATACACATCTGGAGTTTAGAGAGGTCTAAGTCAGAGAGACACATTCAGGAGCTATTTGTAAACAATACAGTGTTTGAAGCCATGAAGGTGGAGCATTGACAAAGGAGTAGTATAGAGAAAAAAAGAGAAGAGTTCCAAAGACTGAATCCTAAAATTTTCCAATGTTTAGAGGCCAAGGAGTTGTGAAGGACTCAGCAAAGGTGATTGAGAAGGAATGGCCTGCAAAATGAATCAAATAAATTAGGATAAATTATCTGTAGAGAATATGTAATAGCTTGAGCTTGGATAGTATTCTCCTAGCACACATTCCCTTTATTCTACTGATACATATTCAAAATAGTTGCTTATTCATTTAGTATTTTCAATGCCCATTACAAAGTCATAGGAATAGACTTTTGACAGAATCTACTCATACCTTCTAAAACCTGTATTTAGACCCAGAAAACTACACATTGTTCTCAAGAGTTTGAGCATTCATTCATTTCATTCAGTTATTCATCAGAGAAGAATGACTATTGTCTTTTCCTATAAGATATTGAAAATAAAATGCAATAAAATGTTGCTAATAAAAAGATCTTCCAGAATCATATATGTTACATAGGGTTCAGCTGGTAATATTTTACAAGCTTGAGGCTAGATAAAAGAATGAACACTTTCAGAGAAAATGGAGAGGTGTGGGAGAAAGTAAAGAAAGAAAGCAGAATGGTGCTGGAAGTATATTTGCCTAATTAGAGGGAAGGATGGGGAATATCCCTAAAGGGAAATCTTAATAATCATTGTTAGGAAATAATCCCCGAAATGTCAAAGGTAGAAGGCCTGGTTTAAGTCTTCTATCCACTCATCTTTTTGGGGTGAAAAATGCTGTGGAAATCCAGTAAATAGAGCAGGAAAGGAATTGGTTAAATAAATTATGGTGCAAGCCAATAATATGGAGTTCTATTTAGGTGTTAAAATCATAGTTTAGGAAATAGTTTTAATATTTAATGTTAAAAGAAAAAAGATTATAGAACCACATTTGAAATATCTCAACTTTAAAAATACATGCATAGGAAAAACAGCTTCAAGTATACAAAATAGGTGATGGTATAGTAACAGGTTTTAATTCTCTGCCTTTTAAAAATTTCAAAATTTCCTACAATGAATAAGCACTTTTGTAAAAACAAAATAAAACAAAAAAAGCTTGATGAACCTCAAAGCCCAGAGAAACAACCTGGAGCAATTTCATCCAGTATTCCATTTAGAAACTGAGGGCTTAAATAAGTAAATATAATATAATACATTAAAAAGAAAGAAACTGAGGGCTGCTGTGTATAGCTCTGCAGGGGACAGGAAAGGACAGAAAAGAAGTTGAAAAAATCCGGATAGAAACCAACATTGCAAAACAGTAACAACATATTAATATATTATTGAATTGGTAAGAATGGAGTTAAAATTTTTTAACTCAAAATGATGTGGCAAACCTCGGCAGGTGAACTCTCTGCTCTCCCCGCTACGTGGGACCTGATTCGCAGGGGTGTAAATCTCCCTGGCAACACAGAATATGACTCCTGGGGATGAATCTGGACCCGGCATCGTGGGATTGAGACATCTTCTTGACCAAAAGGGGGATGCAGAATGAAACAAAATAAAGTTTCAGTGGCTGAGAGATTTCAAATGGAGTCGAGAGGTCACTCTGGTGGACATTCTTACACACTACATAGATAACACTTTTTAGGTTTTAATGTATTCGAATAACTAGAAGTAAATACCTGAAACTATCAAACTCCATCCCAGTAGTCTGGACTCTTGAAGACAACTGTATAACGATGTAGCTTACAGGGGATGACAGTGTGATTGTGAAAACCTTGCGGATCATGCTCCCTTTATCTAGTATATGGGTGGGTGAGTAGAAAAATGGGGACAAAAACTGAATGAAAAATATGATGGGATGGGAGTATGATTTGGGTGTTCTTTTTTACTTTTATTTTTTATTCTGATTCTGATTCTTTCTGATGTAAGGAAAATATTCAAAAATAGATTGGGATGATGAATGCATGACGATATGATGGTACTGTAAACAGTTGATTGTACACCATGGATGACTGTATAGTATGTGAATATATTTCAATAAAAATGAATTTAATTTAAAAAAATGATGTGGCAAAATACTATACATATGTATATATACGTATACACACATATTTTTATTGGTGACGCACAAACCTTTTGAAAGCAATTTATACCTACATGGATGAAGAACCATAAAATGTTCATGTTCAAAATAGTACATGCACTGTGGGAAACAGTTTGGCAGTTTCTTATAAAACTAAGCATGCTACTATATGACCCAGCAATTGCACTCTTAGGCATTTATCCCAGATAAATGAAAATTTACATTTACACAAAAACCTGTACATAGCAACTTTATTCCTAATGCCTCCAAACTGGAAATGACCTGTTGACAGCAGCTTTATTTGCAATAGCCAGGTGTCCTTCAAAGGATGAACGGTGTAACAAACTGTGATACAGCCATACCATGGCTACTCATCAATAAATAATGAGGAACTATCACTACGTGCAACAAATTGGATAATCTCCAAGGAATTATGCTGAGTGAAAAATGCAATCTCAAGGAATCATATAGAATATTTATATATTTTTAAAATAACAAAATTATAGAAATGGAGAACAGATTAGTGGTTACCAGGGATGGGGGTGGTGGTGAGATGGATGTGGCTACGAAAGGGCAAAACGAAGAGATCCTTGTGGTTATGGAAATGTTTTGTATCTAGACTGTATCAGTGTCAATATTCTGACTGTGATATTGTTACTATTGAGAGAAACTGAGTAAACAGTATTTGGGATCTTTTCTGCATTATTTCTTACAACTGCATGTGTGTCTACCATTATCTCAAAATAAAAGGCTTCTTTGTTAAAAAAGGCAAGTATTTTTTAGGCCACTTATCCCAAGTCTGGTAATTTGTCCTAAGAAAATAATCCCGAAGAAGGAAAATGTTAAATGCACCCGATGTTCAATGCAGTGTTATTTATAACAGATGATGAAACAATCTAATGTCCAAATAACCGGGAAATTGGTAAATCCTGATATACCCACTCCACAGAGAACATCTGAGTCATTTTGATGCAACAACAAAGAAGCTACTTGAAAAAGGAGGATACAAAATTGTGGGACAATATGACAGCTCTATGAAGGAGAATGAAGTATATCACAAGAATTTTGATAGTATTCTATCGTGGAATTCTAGTAGAAATGTTTTCCTTTCCTCAAACTTTCTGTAATGTTGTTATATGGTTTTTATATGGTGTATGTGCGGGGGATAACATTAAAGATATTTTTTATGTTAAACCACAAGCACTGGGGTCACAATAAAAGTTGTTAACACTAGCCCCTCCAACAGAGCCAACTTTGTTTTTCAGGTTCCACCCAGGCACAATCGCACGCCGTCGTGAGCTGAGTCTGGGTGCCATTAGGCACCCGGTTTATCCGCCGCAGCTGCATCAGCAAACTCCACAGCCCCACCTCAGGACCCTACCAGGAGTTAAGGGAAGGATACTCGCAGCGAGGGCGAGGCCACCACCTAGAGGTGCAGTGACCACTCCAAGGTCATCATCCAGAGCCCGCAGCCGCAACTCTGGCGGGTACAGCTAAGCCCTGGCCCAGGTTCCCCCGACTCTAAGTCCGGGTGTCGCTCTCTGCCCTGCGCCCCTCGCCCACCCCGAGCCGCGACACTATTGCTCCGAGGCTCTGCGGCGGCTAATTTCCACATTGCGGTTTGGCGACCGCCAAGGCCTCAGCCCTGAGCTCGTCGCCTCCATCTCCCGCCCCGGGTCAGACCCCGAGCGCTGCACCGTAGCATAACCTAGACCCGTCCCCTCATCCTTTTTCGCCCTCTCAACCCAGCTTTTCCCGACTCCGGGAAGAACCGGGAAGAGAAGGCAGAGGCGAGCGAGGCGCCGCTTGATAAATACTGTGGCCCGGCCCCGCCCACCGAACCTCACTTCCGCCCCGCGGCAAAATGGCGGCGCCTGGGTCCTGCCACGCAGACTTCCGCCCAGCGTGGAAACTGAGGGCCGGCTACGGGCCGCGTCGGAGGTGAAGTGACGCGCGTGGTGTGGAGCTGCAGTCTGGGTGCTCCAGGGTACGTCCCTGACTCATGCCTGGTCGGACGGCCGAGGGAGTGGCCGGGCCGAGGCGGGCTAGGGTCGCGAGCCAAAGCCTTGAGCCGGGGTGGTCCAGGAGACTCTCCACGTGGGAGAGGGAGGAGCTGAGACTAGCCTGGTGGGACGCGCTGTCTGGGGGCGGGAGCCACATGGGTGGGGTTCCGCCCAGGGTCTGCGTGTCCGACCCGTCGAGTGACCTCGTTGCTCTTTGCTCCCTTCTCTCCCAGGCAACATGTCGGAAGGAAACGCCGCGGGCGAGCCCAGCACCCCGGGAGGGCCCCGACCCCTTCTTTCTGGGGCCCGGGGGCTTATAGGGAGGCGGCCGGCGCCCCCCCTCACTCCGGGCCGCCTTCCCTCCATCCGTTCCAGGGACCTCACCCTCGGGGGAGTCAAGAAGGTACCTGACGTCACCTTTCCAAAGAAACCCAACTCTATTGAATTCCAGGCCCCTGGGATTCAACTAATGTTCATCTAGGGCCTACTTTGTGCCAGGCGTGGTGTGGGCCTCTTGTGAATCTTGTGCCCGAACTTCTGCATACCCGTCTTTAAATTCTGGGAAGGCTGTCATACTTTCAAGTCTAGATGCTGGTACAAGATGTTGAGATAATTCCCAGAGTGGCCGAGGGGCATAGAATCCTAATTAGCCCAAGATGTCCGAAGGCAACTGGAGCAGTGTTTCTTCTACTGTGTGTTTCAGACAGCTGAGAAGCCCACGAAAGGCAAGCAGGCATAAACTTTTGCCTGCAATTTTAGAGAGTTCTGAACTCTCAGTGGATCCCAGTGTGCACATTTACAAACTAGAGCATAATGATCAGACATGGCAATTAGAGACTCAATATCCTCACCCATTATGTTTGTGCCTATAGATGTAAAGGGTAGCCCTGAAGAGGGAAAAAATGCCAGAAGTATAAAATAGTCTGTTTTGAAAGACTTAACTTTGCCTTGGGAAATTCTGGTGGTAGTCTAACTATCAGTTTTGTGAGTGCTGGCAGATCTCTGTCTTCCCTACTTGAATCTTGCTGCTAGAACTGTTTTTCTATGATACTGACTGGTCTTTATAGCAGTTTGAAGACAAGAGGTGAGACTAGATAAGTTTCTGCTTTTAGAAGCCAAGGATGCACTCCTTTTAGAGGGCACAAGCTGAAGCTGCTAGTTAAAAATAGCTTTTGGTATCCCAGTCATCTTTATGTAAATCCACTGCCATCATGGTGTGATGGTCCTTCTTTTCAGGCCCGTCTCTATAAATCTGACAACAGTGTCCAATATGTGTAAGAGAGCCGTGGTGGTCTTGGTCTTTAGAAGATGCCCTTTGGGAATTTTTCTTTTCGTCTGTACTTTGGGCTCAGAACTTCCAAATCAGTGATTCCTGTATTTTACTTTCAGAAAACCTTCACCCCAAACATCATCAGTCGGAAGATTAAGGAAGAGTAAGTAGCTAGGCCTTCTGAATACCTACCCCTGATTTACTTGTGCTGAATTTGGGGCTTCTGGGATACGATTAGGTGTGTGGTTCAGGAACTTAAACTTACGTGTTCACTTTTCACTAGTGATTGTCAACCCTGTCTCCCAGGTGATTCTAATGTACAAGCCTTTAAAAAAAATGATGTTTAAAAATTGAGATTTAACTTGTGGAATGGGGTGATTCTCGTATTTAGCCAGAAGTGAGAACCACTAGTTAGACAAAGATGTATCAAATTTTCCCTTAAGTTCCTCACCATTACAACCTTCTGCTTTTAGTCAATGCAAAAAAAATCTACATTTAGGGGCAGTTTCTATAACTCAATTTTTGAGTTATGATTCTAATATATACTCTTAAAAAAAAAGTAAAGTAAAGCAAACTGAAAGGACCCTGTCTCATTGAGGAAGTGAAAAAATTGTTAGGCTTAGGATTGGATTCGCCACCTCTTAATGAAGCTATTGGCTCAAGAACTCTGTTCCGTTGGACTGGAATGGTGTGAGAGGCAGTTCTCTGAGGCAGAGTGAGTGGTTTCTCTTAATCCATTCCCTTTTCCAGGCCCAAGGAAGAAGTTACTGTCAAAAAGGAGAAGCGTGAAAGGGATCGAGACCGACAGCGAGAAGGGCATGGACGGGGCCGGGGTCGTCCGGAAGTGATCCAGTCCCACTCCATCTTTGAGCAGGGCCCAGCTGAAATGATGAAGAAAAAAGGTATAAAACCACAGGTGCTCTGGGAGAAAGGAATGGATGGTGGATTTCAATTTAGAATGCTTAAGAGAAGGGCAAGGACAATGGAATTTCCTTGCTCCCAGTTTAGTTTTCCTTGTTAATGGCCTCTTCCTTATCTCTGGTGAACTGGGTGATTTCCCACAGGGAACTGGGATAGGACAGTGGACATGTCAGACATGGGGCCCTCTCATATCATCAACATCAAAAAAGAGAAGAGGGAGACAGATGAAGAAACAAAACAGATCCTGCGCATGCTGGAGAAGGATGATGTAGGTACCAGGGAACGGGGGAGGAGGGGCTTCTGTGGCTGTGGGAAAGAACTTCTGGGGAACCAGGGTTAGGAGAAGATGAGCTTTCTGATGTCCTGGACTCCTGTTGAGCAGCAGGACTATGGTTAGAAAAGGACTTAGGTGGACTCCAGTAAAGGTACTTGTGCTGGCTCTCCCTTGGCAATGTGACCTGTCTGACTCTCCTTTGACAGTTCATCGATGACCCTGGGCTGAGGAATGACACGCGAAACATGCCTGTGCAGCTGCCTCTGGCTCACTCAGGGTGGCTTTTTAAGGAAGAGAATGAAGAAGCAGATGTTAAACCTTGGCTGGCTGGCCCCAAGGAAGAGGACATGGAAGTGGATGTCCCTGTTGTGAAAGGTATTCTGTGTCAGTTAACTTCTCATTGCCCTTTCTCTGGCTGCCCCTCAGGAGTCCCTTATATAGAACCTCCCACACTGTTACTAATAAGTAGGTCCTTTCCCATTCTAGCTATAAAATGCATGACCCGAAAAAAGTTGCTAAATTCTCATTCTCTGAGGGTTCAAGTGCTTACATAGATCAGTAGGCCCAGCATCTGAAATCCCTTTTTAAATAAGTCACATAACTCTTAAATGTTCTGTCTCTTGTCCCTCTCCATAACCAGTGTCTCCCTGCAGCTTCCTGTGTGAGTGACAGAGGAGCAGATGTGGGGGAAGGGATGGGTATTGTGAAGGCGACAGAGAAGGAAGCTGTATGACAGCCTTTCCATTTGTATCATCCTGGGCAGTGAAAGAGGAGCCACGAGATGAAGAGGAGGAGGCCAAGATGAAGGCTCCTCCCAGAGCAGCCAGAAAGACCCCGGGCCTCCTGAAGGATGTATCTGTGGCAGAGCTGCTCAGGGAGTTAAGTCTCACCAAGGAGGAAGAACTGCTATTCCTCCAGCTGCCCGACACCCTCCCTGGCCAGCCGCCCACTCAGGACATCAAGCCAGTCAAGACAGAGGTGCAGGGCGAGGATGGACAGATGGTGGTTATAAAGCAGGAGAAAGACCGGGTATGATCAGGAATGAATTCTGTGAAAATGTGGGGTGACCAGGAAGGAAAATAGTGGCCTGAAGGGGGAAGCAAAGGTGTGCCTCCCGAGCTAAAACGAGAGAATAATATGCGTTTGTTCTTTGTTCCTGCAAGGCTCTTGGGGCTTTGTACCTCCAACCCTGGAGTTGTGTGTATGTGTTATTTTGAGTATATATAAATGAGAACATAAAATCCATGTACCGTCACCAAGCTGCAGCAGTTATTGATTTTTTGTCCGTTGTTGTTTTGTTTGTTTGCTGTGGATTTTGTTTTTTAAACCAATGGCAGTCAGCCCTAGGAAAAGGCCCTGTTTGGGGAGTTCATTTTGATCTTTGCTGCCTGATGCTTTTCTTAGGGAGATGGAATAGGGTTCTTTCATGAAAGGTGAGTGAAGTATCTCCTTACCCAGTTTCTTGCCTCTTATTCTTTTCATAGGAAGCCAAGCTGGCAGAGAATACTTGCACTCTGGGTGACCTGGCGGAGGGTCAGGTTGGCAAACTGCTCATCCGCAAGTCAGGAAAGGTGCAACTCCTCCTGGGGAAGGTGACTTTGGATGTAACTATGGGAACTTCCTGCTCTTTCCTACAGGTGAGAGCCCTTAGGGGTTAAAGTCTCTTTAAAGAGGTGGAGGAGTCAGTTCTAAGGGAGAGGGTTCTTGGGAATATCACATTAAAATTTCATAGGACTGAATGATGGAGGCATAAGGTTTTGGTTCTCATTGCTCTCTCTGTTGATTGACAGGAGCTGGTGTCCGTGGGCCTTGGGGACAGCAGGACGGGTGAGATGACAGTTCTGGGA